>PVJA010000646.1:93572-117097 GCA_004027025.1 Myocastor coypus | reverse complement strand
TCCATGAATTCATAGGGAATAGGTTCCAACAACTCAGGTTCCTTCCCATTGGTCCTCACAAAGTGCGCTTCTCTGGGAGGGGCAGGCTGGCGCTTCAGTTGAACCCAAGTACCTTGCTCTTTGGCTTCTTTCTTTTTCTGATCATTTTCCTTGACACGTTTCAGGAAGCTATCACGACTTTTTGAATGTTTAATATGCTCAACACGTACATTAATCCTCTTGGCAAGTATCTTCCCCTTAACTTGCTTGTTTACAACAATGCCAACAGCGTGCTGGGTAACATTGTAGACTCTTCCTGTTTTGCCATGGTAACATTTGTGAAGCATTCCTTTTTGCACAGTACCCATTCCCTTGATGTCTACAATGTCACCCCTTTTGTAGATTCGCATGTATGTGGCCAAAGGAACCACCCCATGTTTTCTAAAGGGCCTGGAGAACATATAACGGGTTCCCCTCCTCTTGCCCTTTGTGTTAGTCATTTTGACAAATTACTAGAAGATGGCGGTTCTGGCCAAAAGGGATATAAATAAAATTTTTTTTTTAAAGAATAAAATGAAATAGGGACAGAGAGTGTCTGTTCCGCCAGAATTGACACAAAAGTGAAAGTAACCTGAGAACTGAGCTCGCAAGGCCTGTGGCAAGCACTTGCTCTATGCCAAGCAGAGCATTTGCACCCCTCCATCCCAGGCTCTAGAAAATGCAATAACTTTTCAGAGGCTACCACGGTCCAGCACCCCACCCCAACCCCACACATGATCCCATGTGACAAGCTGACGCTGCTGGGCCATCCCATGAGTGGTGATGGAGACAGGTAGAAGACCCACACTTTCTGCTAGTGGACCTCTATCTCTGTCCTCATCAAGATGCCCCTGGGAGCCTGCACACCTGATCAACTTCTTACTCAAGCATAGGAGGGAATCTGGTGTCTTACCAGAGTTCTAAAGAACTAATGTTCCTCTGAGATTCCAGACTTCAGCAGCATCTAAAATTGGTGAGTGTAAAATTCCCCATGTGTAGCAGAGAGCGAACAGGGAAGACCACAGGGGGACAACGCAAAACACTTCATCTGCTTCCCACTCTCTGCTGCTCTCCAGAAGAGTCACATCATACACCTCGATGAGTGAACACACTCCCGTACCACAAAAGTTTCCCCAGGGAGCTCTTTATTTTAAAGGGACCCTCTTCCTTGTATACAGCATATTGCTGGATTCTTGTTTCCCAATCCATTCTGCGAGTTAAGTCCATTTACATTGATGGTTATAATTCAAATGTATTGTCTTATGAGTGACATGTTATTTGCCTCCTACTGTGTACTACTTTTTCTTATGTGTTTAATTATTTGCCCTATTCTGTATGTTCTTTCCATTCTCGCTTGTGGTTATCTTGATCCCTCTCTAGAACATCTTTTAGTAGTCTGTGTAGGTTTGACTTCATCATAATGGAATTCTTTAGTTTTTCTTTGTCATGAAAGTATTTAACTTCTCCACTATTGAAGTTGAGAATTTTGTAGGATATATCAGTCTAGTTTGGAATCTATTTTCTTCTAAGACTTGCACTTTGCTCCATGCTCTTCTTGACTTGATGGTTTGTGAAGAGAAATCTGCCATTATTCTGCTGGGTTTTCCTTTAAATGTGATCTGTTTTTCTCTAGCAGTTTTTAGTATATTATTCATATGCTGAACTTTTAATTGGGTTGATGTTATTTGGAGTCCTTTTTTTTTTGAACCCAAGATTGAACTCAGGTCCTTGTGCTTTCCAGGCAAGCACTTATTCTACTGAGCTATCTCCCCAGCCCCGTTATTTGGAGTTCTATATGCTTCAGTTACCTGAATGTCAGATTATTTCCCCATATTTTGGAAGTTGTCTGCTATTGCTTCTGCCCATATTCTATTTATATCATTTGCAGTGATTCCTTGTTTCCCATTGATGCCTATTAGTCTTACATTGTTCATCTTTGTTTCACCTTACAGATGCTGAATTATTTTTTTTTCCTACATCCTGTGCTTACAGGTGTGTGCACTGCCACACTCAGTCAGTTACAATTGTCAAAGTGCACACTCAGGCTTTTTTCCCACAATGTCCAAAAGGTGTTCTAGTCTACATTTAAACAAAAGTCACACATGTGTTCACCTACTCACTTGTCCCCCCTTCAGGGGCAGCCTACTTACTCAGGCCTGGGCATCGCATTCCTGAAGAGAAGGAAGCTTTTCTGAAGCTCTTCTCACTGGAGAAGATGCTGAGTAAAAGCTTCTGATCAAGTGACTGATGTTCACTGGTCAAATAGCTCAGCGGATTAAAGAGACTACCAGCAGGTGCAAGTGTCAGAGGTTCAATCCCCAGGCTTGCTCTACCAGCCACACCCCTAGGGCATGTTGATGCCAGTCATGGTGGTGCATGCCTGTAATCCCAGCTCTTGGGAGGCTGTAAACAGGAGAATCACCACAAGTCTGATCTAATAGTTATACCCTGAACACCCTGTAGACCCTTTCCTAAAAATACTAAATAAATAAATAAATAAATAAATAAATAAATGTAGATTTTGTTGGCACCATAGAAAGGTGGGGAAAATATCTCAGAAAACAAGCAGTTTCCTTGACCAATCAGCCTGATCCACCAGGCGGGGTGTCCTGCTAATGCCACCAGACTGGTGCCTGAGAAAGCCAGGCCATGCTGTGAGCCAGCAAGGACACCCGCCCCAGGCAGAAGTCTTCAAATTCCACATAGGGACAAGGGTCATGTGCATGGAACAAGAAACCCAACAGGGAGACAGACAGATGGGAAGACCAGGACTGTATTTCCTGACTGGATCAAAATGAAGGCAAATTTAACAGAAACACCTTATAGTTGTTTTCCATTATCGAAAGTTTCTGTAGTCAGTAAGTCTTTAGTGGAACTGCAGCACTAGCATCTTCACCCACTGATGCAGTAGGATCCGTGTGGGGGCTGAGCACATGGGAACCATGTGTTCTTTCCTTGTCTTAGCTCCCCTACCTGAGTCTGTTGAAGGCCTGGGCCGGTCATCCTCCCAGGATGCATTTGTAAACCGCTCTTCTTCTATTTGGAAATCACCTCACTGAAGTGTTAATTTTTAACATCTGGGGAAAAGAGCATGCTGGCAGCTCTGGCTGGGAGGGAGGACAAAGAGCAAAAACAGTGGCTTAGCTGGGCACAGGGATTTTACTGACCTCAGTGAAAATCGTCTCTAGGGAGAGTGATGCGGCCCCCAGAGAGTTCGTGTTAGTGACTGGCTGTAGCTTGCCTGCATTTCTGAGCTTCTGCACAGACACTCCATGACTAAACAGTGAGTGAGTGCACACTGTTAACAGCACCTGTCAGACTTTTTTCTGAACCAGGTGGCTGCCCTATCGAGCTGAACATCTTAGCCATTTAGGGAAGAGCAGTCCTCTAGAAAGTGCCAGAACCTCTTCTCATTATGATGTGTGTGTTTCCCCCCAGTGAGCAACAGATGCATGCCATCATGGAGGTGTGGCTGTTGGCATCTAAGCAGCTGCACTTGGACATGTTAGTGTCCTTCTAGGCTTGCTATGTTAATATAAAAATCACATGACTGAAGGGAAATCACTTCAGGCGGACTTACTTCAGTCCATCAGTTCTGAGGCAGCACTTGCGTCAGGGCACCGAGAGCCAGTGGAGTGCGCCATGGCTAAGCCATTATTTTGTGCACTCTGTATCCTAGGTGACACAGCTGGCTTCCGCTGCCTCTACTCCTCTGAAATTCCTCCAGGTCAGTCACTAGCTCACACTTAAGCATCATCCATCACCAGTTAGATGAGCTTTGTCACATGCTCATTGACTGCGACTGACTAACATGAATGTCCTGTTATTCTGTCAGCTGGACAGTGAAAAACTAAAGTGGAATTGAATATTTATCTTTGAATTGTTTTCCAGGGATTATGTAGCTGAATTGGAGTTTCTATGACTTATCTCTCTTCTTCTATGCCACTGACACTGACCTTTCCTCTGTCCTGTTCTTCTAATATAGAGATGTGAGAAACACTGTTGTTTCCTTAGTTTGGTTTTTTTTTGTTTTGTTTTTTGGGGTTTTTTTGTTGTTGTTGTTGTTCTTGTTCTTGTTGTTTTTAATATGGGATCTAAGCTACATAGCACAGGCTTGTCTTAAATTTACTCTGTAGCTCAAGCTGGGCTGGAACTTGTGATTTTCCTGCCTGAGTCTCCTCAGTCTCCTCAGTTACACACGTGGCACTCCTGGCTTTAAGGAAAGTTTTATGAGCAAGGATGAATAAGAATCTACAAAAATATTCTAATATAGTAGTTCAATTTATGAAAATAATAACACTAAAGAATTGTCCCCCATCAACAGTTAAGGAACAGAGCAACCAGGCCCAGCTTGTGAGTGAGACCACCCAGGGCCTGCCAGAAACTCATTTGACCCAGCAACCAAGCCTGGCATGTGAGTGGAACTTCATCCATCAGACAGGCCCAGTGTGGAAAACTGTGGCAGAACTCTCTTCAGAGGGGGCCCAGCAGGATGGCTCAGTGGTCTAAAGCATGTGCTTAGGAAAGCTTGGGCAGAAAGCTTGGGCAGCTGCAGGGACCGTGGTTCAATCCCCAGCACCACATGCTGCGCCAGCCCTGCCCTCAGGGGAGGCTGAGCTGGCCATAAAAATAAATAAATAAACAAACAAAGGTTCTTTTTAAAAAAAAAAGAACTCTGCAGAGACTAGAGACAAGACCAACCCAGCTGATCCAGGAGTAGACTATCTTGCCAGAGTGGCACAGCAAGTTCACCTCCAAGGACTGCAGCAGGAAGAAGTGGAGCACAGCAGCTAGACCCAAGCCACACAAACCTAGACGAGTTTGAACTTGATAGATCCAGATCTGGTGCTAAGGTAAGAACTCCACCGAAGCTCTACACCAAAGGTCAGAAGGCAGGGATATACAAAATGACAAAGAGAAGGAGCAAAATGCGCCCACCCAGAACAAATACAGGAGACAATAGCATAGAAGAAATTGGAAATCATACACCTGCAATCTCTGAAACAACAGCATCCGAAGTAAAGAAGCAACTGCAGAAAAGTATAGAGGAACTCAGATCAGAAATAATTTCTGTAGTAAAAAAAAAAAAAAAAGAAATAATAGCTACAATAAAAGAAGTACTAAGCGCTTCTAAAGAAGACACTGATAGGGGGACCTCCCACCCAGGGCACCCCTCCTGTTCCTCTCTCGGACAGGAGCTTTCTTTCCCCTGATAAATCTATTCTGCTAAAAAAAAAAAAAAAAGTACACTGATTTAAAAAATAGGGGAGAAGAGAAAAATGATGGGATCCTTGAATGAGCAATATAGGAAAGTAATAGAATGTCTGAAGTAGTTTCAAAGTGCTATACTGGAACTTAAAACCTCAATTACAAGCTGGCAAAACCGTTTCAATGAAAATGAAAATAGACTGTCAGACCTTAAAGATATCATTCCAACTAGTGAAAAGGTAAGAAAAGATCTCTTAAAAACAAGGAGGATGCAAGAAAAATAATTCAACATCTGCAAGATGATGCAAAGATGAACAAGACTAATAGGCATCAGTGAGAAAGAAGGAGTCTGTGCAAATGATACAAAAAGAATATGGGAGCAAGTAATAGCAGAAAACTTCCTAAATATGGGGAAACAATTTGACATTCGTGAAACTGAAGCATATAGAACTCCAAATAACATCAACCCAATGAAAACCACACCCAGACATATAATAATGAAGATCCTACAAATTCAGCACAGGAACAGTATACTAAAAGCCACTAGAGAAAAGAAACAAATCACATTTAAAGTAAACCCATTAGAATAAGGGCAGATTTCTCTTCACAGACCATCAAGTCAAGAAGAGCATGGAGCAAAATACTTCAAGTCTGGCAAGAAAACAAATTCCAGCCCAGACTATTATACCCTGCAAAACTCTCTTTCAACTTCAGTGGAGAAGTGAAATACTTGCAGAACAAAGAACAAATAAAGAATTTCATTATGAGAAAGCCAACCCTGCACAGTTTACTAAAAGATATTCTAAAGAGAGAACAAAATTACCACAACTCCACGAAGGAGAATGGAAAGAACCCACCAAATAGGGCAAACAATTAAACATAGAAGAAAAAAGAGGGATACAACAGCAGTCTTTCAACTATTCTTTTGTATACAGCAGCAGAATATGACCATCAGCATAGTCTACAAATGGACTTCTCCTGTACCTTATGGGTCATGATTCTTTCTGGGTCTACAAGGTGGATATCAAGGAAATAGCAGTAGCTCAGTCCCACAAGTGACACCTGGCCACCAGTAAGCATCATGGACACTGTCCACATCCATGATATACTAGAACTTTGTGCAATATCCTATCCCCAAACTGTTAGACGTTCTGATCATATACTTGCCATTCCAGTATTTATGTTACATTTTATTCTTAGTCTTTACTTCCATGGAAACTTTTTATTAGTTGATATATTTGTATATATTAACCAATTCAAATACTGTGTGAGTACTCTGAATTGATTACAGATTCATGCATATGATACACAACATTCTCACCTCTAAGTTGGACTCATGATATGATTTGAATTTTAGAATATTGTTTTTAAATAATTAATTTAATTTAAATTAATATTTAGTTAATTTTCTGTATATTATTTAATTATACTTTTTGTTTTATGATTTATACTACATCTTTGACTTGCAATCTACTTGTAATACATGGTATGATATTCTCTCCTAGTATTAGAAACTTTAAAAAGAAATATATATATATATATATATATATATATATATATATATATGCACACACACGCCCAAGAGAGTTAGGATAGATATACAATTACTTTGCTTTAGTTCACTGAGAATAAAAGTTTGTACTAATATTGTTTAGTGAGGATATCAGGTCAGCATTTTGTCCTCTAAATAACTACTATGAAGACAGTAAAATCCATGGTATTAATTTTTATAGCCATCCTACTAACTTGTTTTGAAACTTTTCATTGCTATTTTATTTTTTTCTCCTTAAAATGACAAAAAAAAAAAAGTAAAAAAATAAACTTTAGAAAAAAAAAACATAAGGGAAAGAGGAGTTAAGGAGTAGGTAGTGCTGGGCGTGGTGGCACACGCCTGTAATCCCAGCACTTGGGAGGCTGAGGCAGGAGGATCAGTGTGAGTTCGAGACCAGCTTGGGCTACAAAAGTGAGCTCAAGACCAGCCTGAACTGCATAGCAAGACCCTGTCTCAAAAAGACAAAAAAAAAAAAAAAAAAAAAAAAAAAAAAAAAAAAAAAAAAAAAAAAAAGGAGTAGGTAGGGGAATGGGGAAAAAAAAAAGAATCAAGTTATATCATGTACAGGTGATAATTCCCTATGATGAATGTGATCATCATGTATATATAACTAAAATGTACCAGTAAACTTAATAAAAATTTCAAAAAACAAAATAACCACAAAAGAAAACATCATGGGAGCAACAATTTTAGATATACTCAAAGAAATGCCAAGCAGCAAAAAGCTTTGCAGGAGTGTGGCCATGGGGAGCCATGCTCAGACTAGAGGTAGGATGGGGAGGGAGAAGGGCAGAGGAAAGGGAGACTAGAAGCATTTTTTTAATTGAGAAAAAGGAATCTGAATGTTTGTATTAAGAAGGCAAAAAGATCTTGAAACTAGGACAAATTCACTGTACATAAAATGGTATGTATCTTCACAGGCCAGGTATGCACTCAAAAAAGTCATTAGCCTTCTTTCCCTTGCCTCCTGAGAGCTCAGATACATTTAAAATGAGAGGCTAGAGGAAAAGAAGACACATTTTCTCTGTTTCCACAGGTAGTGAGAATAACAATACAATCCAATGCTAAGATTAACCCCAATGGGAGGCCTGGGTGTCTTCCTTCTTAATGGTTGATGATGGAGGAAGAGCAGGAAAGAGGGAGAGGAGGAGGAAAAGAGGGAAAGGAAGAGAGAGAGAGATCATCTAAAACTCAGAGGCTGACACTGACAAAAGCTCTAGAAACTGCTGTACATGGTTTCAGGGCAAATCCTGAGAGGATTTAACTGACATTTTCAGATATCAAAGTTATATTTCTAGTTATATAGGTCTTGCTTTATCTTGGTCTTAACCATCCAGCAGAAAAGTCTAACCATGAGGTACAAAAAGTAAAGCCAAATTAATATGCTGAGCTAGAAAAGGCTCAAGTCAATAACCTCTGATATTGCCAGTTGTACTGATAATCCACTACTATTATGGACTATTGGATTACATATACGCTACTTTCTCTTTGTTCAGTGAGAAGAAAGATCTGTGCTAATAGTGTTTAGACAAGACATCATGTCTGCATCTTGTACTCTGAACAGCTAGTACAAAGACAACAATATATAATGTATTAATTAGTGCATCTGTCCTACTAACGTATTGTGAAACTGTCTCATTGCTATTCCTTTCTCATTAATATTAATAAAAAATAAAAAACAGCCAAGGACACTGGTAGGAAAGCTATATGAAACCCAACTGTATAAATACTGAACAAGTTGTTCTATGTTCCCACAAATGGTAAATCTACAGAGAATCAAGGATCTATTTCTCCACATCAGCAGCTTTAGAGTTAATTTTTGCTTGACAGATTTTTACCAGAACACTCTATTAGGGCTTGAGGAAAGTTTACTAAAATAAAAATTGACCAAACTCAAATATGTGAACATTAACATTTTACACATTGCGTAGGTTTACTTTATTTTAAGTAAAAGTAAGTTGATATCTTATTAATTTGGAAAAAATCATTTACTATTTCATGTCAGAAGGACCTCCTAAGTCCATTATTGTACCTGGACCACGGCAGTATTTGAAAAAGACTTATACAGGTAGGCAGAAGAAAACCCAGGATAAAGCTCCACTATCCCAATGTCTACACTATCTGGGACAAAAGAATGATGTCAATGGAACCATTTATGGGGCTTTGCATAATTTTCATCAACTCAAATTAGATAACACAATTCTTAAAACAGAGTTTGTGTTTCAGAGCTGTTTATTCAATCATTCATATCCTCTTTGCTTTCCCACCCTGATCTTAGGTAATTTACAGAGATACATACCATGCAATAAGATAAAACATTTATAACAAGAGGAAAAAATACCTGTGTATTTCCTGACACTAAAATACTTATTTACAAGCTTGGGATATAGGTCAGTGGGAGACCATTTTCCTTTCATGTGTGGGGCCTCTGGCTTTGATACTTTCCCCCCAAACAATTTCCTGTTGCCACAGGATAGTATACTATTGTCATAACAAATTTGGATAATATTTTTCCATTTAAAAATAATTGCTGGGGCCTGGTGGGATGGCTCAGTGGCCTAAAGCGCCTGTTTGGGAAAGCTTGGGCAGTCTCAGGGGCCGCGGTTCAATCCCCGGCACCACATGCTGCGCCAGCCCTGCCCTCGGGGTGGGCTGAGCCGGCCATAAAAATGAGTGAATAAACAAACAAAGGTTCTGAAACAATAAATAAATAAATAAAATTTTTTAAAAAAAATTAAAAATAAAAATAAAAATAATTGCTAACTAGTGAAGGTTTATCATCTTATTTTGATTAAATTCTTTTCCAAAATAATGTTGAATAAATCATCCTCGCTCCATTCCTTTTTCTCCTATTAATTTCTAGAGAAGCTTGAAATCTAGACACCTCGCAAACACAAAACCACATTTTAAGTGAATCCTAACCAAGAGATAATGTTAAATACATAAATCATCCCTGCACTGAGAAGCCAATCACTGACCCAAGACCCCAGCCTGGTCCAGCAGAGGTTCTGACCTCCCAGTTAAGCAGATGACATGTGACAGCAGCTGGTGTGTCTGGCAGATCTCGGAGGCACCTGGCACGTTTCACACCTAGCTAAGTGCATGCAAACTGCAGGTTATTATAAACAGGGCATTGTTTACAGGTCACCTTAACTTAGGAATGTGACAATTTATTTATTCCTCACTTTCTGGCTTACAAGGTATTATCCACAACCCCACTTTTCATCCCTGGAGACAGGGCAATATTTATACTGCCAGTAGAGACAAAATCGATGCTGCTGACAGTGGTGTAAAGAATGTTTATAATTTAGGGTCCTGGGTTTTTTATATAATAAGTGTCTCAATTTAAAAGTATAAGTGCTCATTCATTTTTCAAGAACTCGTTAAATGCCACCAGCACTGCATCTTCCAGGCAGAGTTAGCTGTGCCTATTGGGCGTGTTTCTGTGTTATATTATTTCCACACTGCATTGTTATTATGTGTGTTATTTGCATGTATGCTTGTCTTGCTTCTTTGATCACCAATTTCTGAATACCAGAAAATAAATTAGGGATTTTTGCTTTGAGGAGGTTGGTTGTTGGGAGGTGGGTTGTTTTTGCTTAGACAGACAGACAGATGAATGGAAAGAGAGAGAGAGAGAGAGAGAGAGAGAGACAGAGAGAGAGAAACAGAAGGTACCCTAGTCATCTAATAGAATAACTATCTTTGTCATAAAAGTCTACACACATAAAAGTCTGTCCAGGTATGCTAGGGTAAGAAGCCCCCTCAGAGTGTTACATGCTTCCCGGGTAAGCCAAGCTTGAGAGTCTGGCCTCCATGGCTTCTCAGTCTTTTGGCTATGATCCAGTACAGAGTCTCTAGTCTAAAGGTCACAAAACAAGGCCTTCCAGGTACTAAGCTCCTGAGGCCTCTGCTCTCCTAATCCCGTTGGTCTTCCTCCTCAGTTACACAGAGTAGTGAGGTAGGCATTTGTTGAGGGGTTTGCTTGTTTTTGTTTCTGTCTTTCTCTGGTCTGCTTCCTTTATTCTCCTCCAGTAATAGCACAGTGATTTAGCTCCAGGAAAACTCTCCTATCAGACACCGGCAGGTGCAACTTCCAGCTAAGATGCTCCCTCTGCTAAGCCAAAGGTTGGGTGCTAGACCCACAGGAGGCCAATCTGTCTTTTGGCTGGTGTGGCAGTCCCTGCTGCTGTGCCTCTTGGCAGTGTTACTTCCTAGACCTTCTAAATTTCTTTTCTTGCCTTTCCTTTATTATTTGAGCTTCTCCATACGCAATAAATAACCTCACTCATCCACTTGGGAAGAAGTGATTTCTTTGCTAGTTACCAGTAGACTAAGTGAAAGCAAAATCCAAATTCTGATTTATTCCAAAGCCTAGAAAAGAAAATCTCTGGATGTCTCCAGCCTGTTTCCTGGCCTCATTTTATCTCATCTTAACTCACCACACAACCCAGGCAAATGATGGAGAAAGAGCCATCCACTTTCTACAGTGGCACAGCTTACCATCATTACCTCCCTAAGGTACTGTACCTGCCTGAACACCACGGTGGGTTTCACAAGACTCCCATAACGCTCGGCTCTAACCTGCCTGTTTTTCAGGCACTCAACCACCCAGTGTCATAAAAGCACTGGCACTTGTTTTTTAAAATTATTATGAGACATACAAGTCAGCCATATGTCCTTAGCTCCCTCCCAGCTAGCTGTTTTAACCCCTGGCTCTCAAGCAGTCAGAGAGGAGAAATTTTATTTAACGTTTTTATAGTTTTTACAATGTACTGGGCTTTGTTCTAAGTGCACGAACTCAGCTCACGCTTATAAAAAAAAAAAAAATCTCCATGAGATAAGTAAAGTGAACTACAACAAGAAGAAAATGAAGTCAAGCATCAAGCTCTTCAGTACCTTACTCAAGCCTCACACCGAGGAATAGCAGAAGGGGGATTCAGAAGCAGGCAACGGGGCCCCAACTTGTGCTCTCAAGCACCATGCCAGGGCTGTGAGATGATGGGCTCTTTACATGGCCAATTATAGGGAGAGACTAATTATATTTTAATCTGCAGCAGCTGACAGGGTACACTGGCATGGAAATGAGATTAGTCCCCACATGTCAAAAAAGTAAAAGCAGCAAGTCAATTTAGAGTGCCCTCCAGGCCTAGCACTCTCTTAAACACCATGGAAACAAGCCAAACAATTCTCCACTGGTTTCTATTCACTTGGAGAAAAGCTTCTGAGGCTCTGGCGCAAGGTGCCTTTCTTCTTGAAGTGGCTGGACATAGACATGTTAATTTTCTAGAAAGTTTGAAATGCAAATTAAGCGCTAAACTTTTACTCCTGGGTTGAGCCAGGTGTTTCTCAGCCCCTCTGGGCAAAAGAAAGAGGATACTGCTGTGCCTTACCCGGGCCTGACTTTCTGCCTTTCTCTCTCTCTCCTAAGAAACCCTGCCTGTGTTAGGGATGATACGCTCAGGCCAAGTGGTCAGGGTTCCCTGGCTGCGGTGCCCCTCTCTCTTCAGGATCATTAAGCCACTTGAAAACCATGCTTGGAGCTACTGTTAAAGTCCTTAACCTTATTTCAAACTACAACTGAACATTATTTTCTTCATAACTATCTTGCTGTGTTGTAGGAACACTTTGATTTTTCTTGAATCTCTTAACGGTTTCCTGGAAGAGTAGATAAAGTAACACTTGGCACGAGGAGAACAGCCACTCACCTCCTAGGCCCCATCAACAGTAAGGCCTTCTCCTCGCCAGCACTTCCATCTCACGGACGGCTCTTGGCTCCGCGAGCACTGAGCCTTCTGTGTTACACAGCAAGTCATGATGTGGCCTACAGACCAAGCACTGCTATGAATTTTCCAGTCCATATTTTTAGAACCTGGGTGAACAATAGCTGAAGATTACAATTGGAGGAAGTGAAATTATAAGCAAATTTTAACTTACCTTTTTCAGTTTGTACAAAGCATTTATAAAACTCATGTTTCTTTTATAAGAAATAATCAAGGTAGTAACAGAAAGTACCTTTATATATATATATATATATATATATATATATATATATATACATATATATATATATATTTATATTTATTTATTTATTTGTGGGATTATAAAGATCTAGGTACTTTGTGAAAACTTGTAAGCAATAATAAAATTAAAATAAGCAGAGCACATAACTGCTTATTTAGAGCAGACATTAAAAGATATATATGTAAATCTATTAGCATGCATGAAGAACTAATTTTCTTTGTCATTCCATAGCTATTCTCAGCCCGTAAAAGAACAGCCTCACTTTTCCCGAGGAGGGGCAGACAGGTGTGAGGGAGTGGATCTGTGTCCTGCTGCCCAGATGAGCTGCTACAGCTCTCTGAGCCTTAGTTTTTTGCACTGCAAAATGCAGATAGGGTTTTCTCAGCTGCATACTGCCTACTTCACAGAGGCGTGAAAACACCTAGGGTAGATTGGGTCTTGAGATAGCCCACCAATAAATGCGCATTTATTCATCCAAAAAGCTTGCTGCCAACTTCTCCTATGTCAGCGCTGCATGGTATCAGAACAAATAGACAAGGAAATGAAGACCTTCGCCTTCCCACCAAGTGTAGCCCAAAGGGGAAGACTAGGTACTAACACTGAGGATGTGAAGGAGAGCAGCACATGAGGGCCTCGAAAGTATTTACTTAAATTTTTAATAGTTCCATAGTAACAGACCAGCTTAACTCCTAAGTATGGACTACCTCATCTGCCACGGTGTGACTGCTCCATCTCTCTGAGGCAGGCAGGGAGGAGTGAGTGGTCATCTTACACAGTTCTATGCTGGGCAGTCCTCTGCCTAGTCTACTAGAGTAGGTCCAGGCCACTGTGAGTTCTGCTCACGTCCCTGTCAAAAGTATATGAAAGCCAACAAGATAATTCCACAGACTAAGCGCCTGCTTAGGCAATGTCGGCCTTGATTCCCAGCACCACATGCTGCACCAGCCCCACCCCTGGTGTACTGAGCCAGCCACCAAGACCAGGCGTGGTGGTACACACATGGTAATCCCAGCACTGAGGAGGCTGTGACAGGAAGAGCACTATGAATCCAAGCTGCATAGTGAGACCCTGTACCAAATACATAAAATTTTTTTAAAAATCTCGGGGTCCAATTCTCATTACACCATTTCTTTGTCCCTTTAAGGTTCATGAAGTTATTCTATTGCTTTCTCACCAGAGCAGAATCCGCCTCACGCCTTTGCCACTCCCATGTTCAAATCCAGCACAAGAAAATCACCATCTGCTGCCAAGCTGTGCTGACCTTCGTGGTACCTCCACAAGCTCCCTCAGGCCCAGCCTCCCATAATGCCTTGCATCACCATTTTTACACTAGGCTCTTCCTACCTCCTGGGTGCTACCAAGGAAGGGTCCTTGGGCTTCCTGGCACCTCCTGTTTCACGGACTCACAGTGGCTATACACTCTTCATTCCCGCTAGAGCATGTTCCCTCTTCCAGAGCACGGAATCTGTGTAGGCCATGTAACAGATTCATCTAAGCACATGTAGCTCTGTTCCTTGCATGGTCCCAACTGTTATAACTCACAGTAAAGAAAAATCACATGATCTCTTTCTAGATACATCAAAAACTCCACACCAAAGCTGTCTCTGGAATAATGGATAAAAATTATTAATTAATACTTCAAAACTCTTATCCCTCCATGGTGCATGGGCTATGACAGCTCAGAAGGGAACACAGTGCCAGGGTCAGCAGGGCCATCCTGGCAGTCTTCACAGAGACTCAGCAAGCAGATGGCAGGGTAATTCCGTGCAGAGGAAATAGCCTATATAGAGTCCCACTTTCAAATGAGTCAGAATCTAAATGTATCTCTACAGCTGTCTAAGCCATATAAATCACATCTCATTTTGAGAATAGAATACATAAAAACATAATTGCTGAAGCTAGAAAGTACCTTAGAGATCAAATAATCTAATTATTGCATGCAACAGATAAGTATGTTAAGACCCAACCGTGCTGAACTCTAAGCTACCTCTGGGAGGGGAAAAATGAAACTAAACTCAGCTTCTCACTTCTAACTGCAGCGCAGAATTCCTACTCTCAATTTACTCTACCAAATATTTCTTTGAGTGGATACTTAGAATGAATTATATATCCGTAATCATAAGAAACTTAGAGATCTTCATCAAGCTTAAGGGAAAACCAGCTACTTTCCAAAACTGGTATTGATGTTTTTAAAAGAGTAGGTCCTGGCTTCTACTGAATCATCCTAATAACAAAATTTATGGAAAATGTATTGCATACAGATGTCAGGATGCTGTACTTATGTTAACTTTCTTAATACTTAGAGCATCTCTTGAAGGTACAATTAATGATACTCATTTTACGGATGAGGAGATTGAGATGCAGAAATTTAAATAGGTGGCTCTAGACTGCACACTGGTTCCTGGGTAATGGGTAGTCAAATTCATCGTCTCTGTAATTTTTTACTAGTGCAGCCCCATATTGCACTTCACACCGTTTTTCAGCCTACAGGTACACTGCAAGTGCTGGGGAGGCTGAAACAGGAGGATCACTATGAGTCTGAGCTGCATAGTGAGACTCTGTACCAAATATATAAATAAAATAATAATAACCAAGGTGTATGTATTTTATTCCTAATCAGGCTTTCTTACAGGGATCTAAAGTTCTTAGTGCTGTTAAAGGTTCCTGCACTAAAAAGCCCCATCACTCCAACCTTGTCTGTTATATAAGAGAAGGACTCAAAGTTCACAAAGCATGATTTATGAATCAAGAATGTCCTTGTATAATTGGCATACGTTCCTAAATCTCAGTACATACAACATGTCTCTATCAACACAAACGAGACTAATCCTGCTTAGTGATTGATTTAATCTGATGTTAACATCTCTATTGTCTTTCCACCTACATCTTTTGCTTGTTTTGCTTTGTTCCATATATACTAATTAAATTTTTTAAAATCCAGACAGTCATAAAAATGTAGACCATTTTTAAGAGTCACCCCTTAATCAGGAGGTTGAGTTAAAGTTGGAGTGAAGAGAGGAGAAGTGTAATAGATTGAAACTTGCGTGCCACTCCCTAAATTGATAGGGTGATGCCCTACGCCCTTCTTGATGGGATGATACTCAGACATGGGATGTCTGGAAGTGAATTGGGGTCAGATGAGGTCATGTGGCTGGGTCCCACTGATTTGGTTAGTGACTCATTAAGAAAACACTGGAAAAGCCGGGCGTGGTAGCTCATGCCTGTAATCCCAGCACTTGGGAGGCTGAGGCAGGAGGATTGGTGTGAGTTCCAGACCAGCCTGGGCTACAAAAGTGAGCTCAAGGCCAGCCTCAACTGCATAGTGAGACCCTGTCTCAAAAAGACCAAAAAAAAAAAAAAAACACTGGAAAGCTTGTCACCTTTTCTTTCTCTGCCACGTGAGGACACAGCAAGAATATGGAAAATTCCTTCAGGACACTCATTCAACAGTTATATCAGCTAAGATGTAGCAAGATGCTTTCAGACACATCACACTTAAGAAAGAATTCCCATGTTCCTGGCTTGAAGAACATTATAGAATAGGCTAATAAGTGCTGGCCCCATACCAAGCTGGCCACCAAAACTAGGTGTGGTGGTGCATGCCCATAAGCCAAGCTCTGGGGAGGCTGAGACAGAAGTCTGAGCTGTGTAGCGAGACCCTGTACCAAATAAATAAATAAATAAATTATAAAAGCAACAATAGGCTGATGGCTATTTAGGAGCCCACAGGTGCTGTCCACATCCAAACAAATGCAATGAGCAAAAACAACTGAGTAAAACCCACACAGGAAGGTATACATCTTGCTAATAAGCAATAAATGCTAACTAGAGCACACAGCTGAGGTCCCCAATATACTTAATACTGCAGGGCAAGTTGCATAGCAGGCTCCTAACTCAAGATGGTTTGACTTATGATTTTTCTTTTCTCTTTTTATTTTTCTGCAGGGTCTCACCACACAGTTCTGACTCAGAGTGACACACCTGTTTCTGCCTCCAAAGTGCTGGGATTACAGGCATGCGCTACCATGCCCGGACTCTTGACTTAGGATTTTTTTACTTTACAATGGTATGAACCCTGCACGCATTCAGTAGCAACTACACTTCAAATGTTCTAGCAGTGTGCGACTGGTCTTCTGCGTCGATGCTGAGAGAGGCAATGAGCAGCAGCTCCCAGTACAATCCTGAGTAAACAACCAATACGCCATGGCTGACAGGGCTGTTAGCCTGCTCAACAGGTCGGGCACATTAAGTGCAGTACCAACCTACACTGCCTGCAACTTGCAACGTGGGCTTGGGGGACACAACCCTATTGCCACTTAAGGAGCCTCTGTAGGGTCATATCACATAAATACTTTGGAAAGTAGTATGTTGATATGCAGCAAGAACTATACAGATGCTCATAAGCTTTAACCTTTACAACATTTCCAGAATACTATTTTACGAGACAATTGGTCAACTAAATAACAATGAAATTAAAACCTATTCATGTGAATAGTCAATAAAATGCTATTCATAATACACATCACTATTTCTATAATATAACTTAATAAGTTGAAGGCTATGATCAATAGAAGTTAGCAAATTAGGATAAACAATATAAAATATTATTCAGTCATCACTGAAAATGGGGGTTGTAGCCAGGCCTGGTAAAGCATGTTTGTAATCTCAGCACTCTTGAGACACTAAGGCAAGAAAATTGGAAGTGTATTGTCTAGATGTCTAAAAAATTGGAGTCTGTTGTAGGCAATTTCATGAGACCCTGTCTCAAAATTTTTAAAAGATGAGAGGTCAGGGTGGGGATGTAGCTCAGTGTAAATACGATAACTTCTTTTTTTTTTTTTTTTTTTTTTTTTTTTTTTTTTTTTTTTTTTTTTTTTTTTTTTTTTTTTTTTGTCTTTTTGGGACAGGGTCTCACTATGCAGTTGAGGCTGGACTTGAGCTCACTTTTGTAGCTCAGGCTGGTCTCAGACTCACACCAGTCCTCCTGCCTCAGCCTCCCGAATGCTGGGATTACAGGCGTGTGCCACCACACCCAGCAATAACTTCTTTTTTAGACAGGGTTTCACCAGGTAGTTCAGGCTGATCTCTAACTTACTATGTAGCCCAGGCTGGCCTTGAACTTCTGGCAATCCTCTTCCTCAGCCACCCAAGTTCTGGGATAATAGGTGTACAGTTCCATGCCCAAGAAAATATAATACTTTTAACTCTTTGGGGAACACACAGATTGGGTCAAATGGAATTTCTATTTTTAATTTTTGAGGAATCTCTATATTGATTTCCACTGTGGCTGTACCAGTTCAGCTTCCCCTCAACAGGGTACTTCTTTTCTCTCTGCAGTCTCTCTAGCACTTGATATTATTTTATTTCTTGATGGTGACCCCTCTTTCTGGGATATGATGGAATCTCAGTGTAGTTTCAATTTGAATTTCTCTAATAGCCAGCTATGTTGAACACTCCATCCTGGATGGATTGCACATCCGTATTTGTTCTTCTGAGAAGTATCCATCTTGAGTGGGTCTTTTATTTTAGGGAAGTCAAATTTCTTTGAGTGTCTTATGTTGCAAATTCTAGATGTTAGCCCTCTGTCAGAAGAATAGCTGACAGAAAAAAAACTTTTCCCACTCTGTAGGTGGTCTCTTCACTATGTTGGCTATTTCCTTTACTGTACAGAAACTTTTTAATTGGATATCAGCCTATCTGTTAATTCCCAGTATCATATGTATTACCCTGCTTTCTGTTTTTTTTTTATTCTTTGAATATTCTTCTGACACCGCAAATTCATATACCATAGCAAATGTATTCAACCAAAAACTGCCTTCCTACAACCCTGCCTGAAATTCTAAAATTGACAACCACTCAGCTTCTATGTTCAGTTACAGCAAAGATGGCTACAAAGTGGTTTTCTTGCTAAAATGTTTGCTCAGATTATTATCTTTTATTTACACACACAGAGATTTGAGAATCCAGAACCGAAACCCTTAGGGTTACCAAAAAATATCTCTTAGTTCTAAATTATACGTTTTATCCTTTGACCTCTCTTTCCTACTTGCTTTTGTGCCCCAGCAGAGCATTTTCACTCAGTATTTATGACGTAGTCATTGGTTGTTTAGAATGAGAACACTAAAAATCCCTAGAGGATGGACTTGCTCAGCTTTCAAATGCTATGTAGATAACCTGACACAGTGTGATTTGACCTTTTCCTTTACATTTTGATTCCCAGGCTATGGCCTCCAGGTCCACCACTGTGGTTTCCAGACCTGGAAAAGTAAGCTTGGAGAAGCCAGCTGAAAACAAACCATCCCAAGTCAGGGCATGGCTGTCCACGCAGAACCTGGATGGCCACACTTGAGCCAGAATGAGAGCAGGGTGCTCCGATGACACCCAGCCCAAATGCCAAGAAGAGAAACAAAAGGAAGACCAGCTCCCCTTAGCGCATTTTCAACACAGATGCTCCAACCAAGTAGACAGAGTGTGATACATTCCCAAAGGAAATAAACATTTCTGTTTAAAATTTTTGTTCACACGGAAATGAGACAGTGTTTCACCCACCTTAAGAGGATCATTTAACCCATGAAAGAAGCATGCAGACACTTGCCCAGGGAATAAAGCAACCTGGCAATAAGCTTAAGAGCAATCCTTGGGGCCCGGCAGGATGGCTCAGTGGTCTAAAGCGCCTGCTTAGGAAAGCTTGGGTGGCTGCAGGGACCACGGTTCGATCCCTGGCACCACATGCTGCGCCAGCCCTACCCTCAGGGCAGGCTGAGCCAGCCATAAAAATAAATAAATAAACAAAAGTTCTGAAACAAGAAAAATAATAAAATAAAATAAATTCTTTAAAAAAAAAAAGAGCAATCCTTGCAAAAGCATTGCTTCTCTGCCTCTTTCCTCCACATGGCTCCAAATCTTCCCCTTTTGCTCAGTGAAACTCAATACCTTAAAACCTTATTTCTTCTGGTTTTCCATATTTTTCTCTAGCTCAAGTGGAAGAGAAATTAATTTTATTCCCTTGGCTGAGTCAGTTGGTTGGCAGTTTGTGGAAGTAGAACAAAAGCTGAACTGGAAATCTGAAAAACAGAGTGTAAGTCTTTTCATGGCCTCAAATTAACTGCATAATTATTGACAGTCCAGACATCTCAGGGACCCTATTTCCTCACCCTCATGAACTGCACGATTGCTAAGATATCATCAAACTCGAAATGTTCTGTATCTAATAGGAAAGTATATAGACGGTTCCAAGAAATATTGGTAGGAGGGTGTGTGTCTTTAAAAGTCAAGGAAATTATTATAAAGTTTATAAAATTTGACATTTCATCTCTATCTGGCTTGATTTCTAAGGACTGAATGAATCATTTGATGGAATGTACTATTCTGAGAGCTAAAGACATATAGATCAAAACAAAGCTCTAAAAATAAAAGATGAACCTATATAAGGAAGAGCTGCCTGGGAGCTAGGGAAGAAGTTCCTACAGTGGGAATTTCTTATATTCTTTAAGTCCAAAGCAAATAAGGAGGAAGGAAAACTCCACAGGCCTGCATCAGGGCAGGTTTCCTCCTTGGCAGACCACTTTGGGGGATAAGTTTTCATCTCACAAGTTCTGTAGCCTGAAGGAAAAAGTATCTCGGGCCAATTTATTTTCTCACACTCTACTGCTTTATCTGCCATGGTGTGCTAAATCATGCCTACATTAGGAACCAAGAATGTGCAACAAGATACAGGACAGTAAGGACAAGTGCAAACCATAAATAATCCCAAACCCTCACACATGAAATAGTTTCCACCCTCTGCTTATTCATGAAATGTTTCCTACATAGAGACGATATGAAGCCACTAAATTTGCCTGTTTGAAACTATTACGTTTTACTTCCCCATCTCAGAGCCAGATACTAAAAGCTAAACTCTGTGCTCACACTAGTCATTCCACACAGTAAGTAGATTCTCTTGGGTCAGGCACTAAGCTCCATTTCCTGTACGGATCAACCATGGCTGCTATCACACAATAATGGGGACGGGGTCCTTCAAACTACATACATCATTTTCTCATGGTTTAGAGACTAGAAATCTATGATTGTCATACCACCTTCCTGGCTAGCTTCCGATGAGGACTCACCTCCTCTGATGCATGGCCATCTTCCTGCCATGTCCATATAAGAACAGAGCACAGCAAGCTCTGAGGTATCTCTTCCTCCCCCTCTCCTCTTCTTTCTCCCTTTTTATTTATTTTCTTTCTCCATGCCTCCTCTTCTTTTTCTTTTTCTTCCAATTTCCCTCTTCCTCTTTTTCTTGATCTTGCACTCCTTCTCCTTCTTCTCCTTCTCCTTCTCCTTCTCCTTCTTCTTTATTTGTGGACTGGCTCTCACTATGTAACCCTGGCTGGCATTGAGCTAACTATGTAGCTCAACCTGGCCTCAAACTTATGATCCTCCTGCCTCAATCTTCCAAATGCTAGGATTACAGGTAGGATCTATGGGTGTGCCCCACCATATCAGGCTGTAGGTGTGTTTTTTTTCTTATAAGAGCACTAATTCAATCACAAGGTTTTACCCTTATGATCTCATCTAAACCTAGTCAACTTGCAAAGCTCCAGACACCATCACACTAAGGGTGATGACTTACACATGTGAACACTGAGGAGCCATGACTTAGCCTGTAGAGCTACTTAATAGCTCATAGACTCAAAGAGAAGTTAAGCTGAAGGAGTCTAAGTAGCAGGCACCAATGCTTAATTTGCTCTTGGTGTTAATACTGGAAAGAATCAGCTTAACAAAATTCTCAATACAAAACTCAAGCAAGTCTAACAGAAGCCCTCCAGGGAAACTTGATTAATACTCTTGGAGGCGCTCCACAGAATGGAGGGTAGGAGCGGAGTGCAAGGGGGAAAATTATCTCCAAAATGGAAAGACATAAAAAGTGGCCCCAAAGCCAGGCGTGGTGGCTCACGCCTGTAATCCCAGCACTTGGGAGGCTGAGGTAGGAGGATCGCTGCGAGTTCGAGACCAGCCTGGGCTACAAAAGTGAGCTCAAAGCCAGCCTGAACTGCACAGTGAGACCCTGTCTCAAAAAGCCAAAAAAAAGAAACAAAATCAAAAAAGAAAACCAAAAAAACTATTAGCCGGGCGTGGTGGCACACGCCTGTAATCCCAGCACTCGGGAGGCTGAGGCAGGAGGATCACTGCGAGTTCGAGACCAGCCTGGGCTACAAAAGTGAGCTCAAGGCCAGCCTGAACTGCACAGTGAGACCCTGTCTCAAAGAGACAAAAAAAATAAAATAAAATAAAAAAATAAAAAGTGGCCCCAAACCAATAAACACTCAATGTTCCCTGCATAACAACAACTTAGAAGCTGAATCCTCCTATGCTTCAATGTTGGCTCTGCCACTCATTAGCTGGTCATCTGGGAAAGTTTATTAAACCTCGTGAGCCTCAGGTTTTGCATTTTTCAAGCATAACAAGTGAATTGTCCAAAGGCAAGCCTGTGTTCACTCAGGAACAGAGCACCTATGTGTCCTAAGTGTTCAGTAAATTTAGATGCCTCTCCTTATCCTCCAGAGCACGGCAAGACAGTGGTTGTTTTGCTCGGTTAGTCTGTGCACTGAGAGTTTACTTTAAAAACATCAAATTCAACTTGACCTATGTAGGCATGATGTGCTGTTAGAAGTACTTCATCTATGCAGCAATTACCCTGCATCAAAGGGTAAAAGACCTTGAAGTGTGACTTAAATTAATAACTTTCAGTAAGTCCTCCTGGACCACAGCAAGAAGGTCAAGCTTTGAAATTAGAGGCCAGGAGAATATATCATTTTAGTGACAATGCTACTCATCACTTCCGAAAGCCAGTAACAGGGCCTCTGCTCAACACGAATGAACCTCTTCCCATTAAGTCCTCCTGACCTGTTGCTGATAGCCAGGTCCTTAAATGGAATTTCTCCAAGCTTTGGACCTTCTAAAATAATGTGCAAGACTGTATGTGATAGGATAAAAACCACTGCCTTGCCCAATCAAGGGACAGAGAAGTCTCATAAATTACTCCAAAGAGCACTGAACACCTTCAAAATTGTCTTCCCTTTGAGACTCCCCCATAACCACCTTCCTATAGCGTATTTTCCTACCATCTACAAATGGTAGAAAGCACACAGCACAGCAGAAAGTACAAAGCACCCCGTCAGATAATGGTTATTTAGTCAAATATCTTAGCAGTGAAACTTTTTTCGATGGAAAGTTTCCCTGAAAGCCAATATGTAAAGCAAGTTTTAAAGAGCACATGGGTAGGCCAAGTAGCTCATATCTTCCTTGGTTTACAGAAAATCCCTCTCCGTGTTCTGCAGAACGTGAAGTACCTGTAAAGAGCTATTTTGACTGCCAAGACAGTAGCATGTAGCGCTGCTATAGATTTATGTCCTCCAACCCCAGCAGCCCTTTACTCTCTAGTTCCTTTCTTCCACCTTTGCCACAATGGCTATTTCAAAAGCCCTCACTCTCTGAAGGGAACTCGCTCTCCAAGAGCATCGAGCCCACATAAGGTAGTTATTAAGTTCTTCCCTCTCCCCTCAAGCTCCTCCAAAGGCTGTTCCTCGCTCTTACTCTGAAGCCTCTTCTGTTACCTTAAAGTAGCACTTTTCCCATTTCAAATACTCTTAACAATCTCCTTTTGATTTTTCACCATATTGGTACCATATTAAGTCATAATAATCATTTAATAGTTTTCATCATATCATTTATTTAGCAT
>PVJA010000646.1:73630-93472 GCA_004027025.1 Myocastor coypus | reverse complement strand
AAGTGGGAGAAACACCACAAGCAGCTGAGAAGGGCCCTGTGGTGTAGTCTGAGTATGGATCCTAGCTGTGTGGCCTCTATGTCTGCCTCTCTGATGCTCCAGAAGTCTTATGACCCATAAGAATTCTTCCATAGTTCCTTTTCTCTTTCATTTAGTTGAGGTTAGTCTTTGCTTCCCCCTAAGAACCTTGGCATCTAGTTTGACCAACATTCCCCAAATTAGGTATTAAGTCTTATCTCCCAGGTACAAATATTCTACTGTGGTCTTTCTTTTCACTGCCATCACCTCCACCTAGGTGTTAGTTTCATTGGCTGCCCGCTCCTCACACCCTTGCTTCAAAACACTACATAATGTGTTCACCTTGTTTGGAACTCAGCATGCTATCGTCCATGCTTTATCGGTATCTCTACTGTAGCACCGACCTTGCTCCTTTGGAGTGGATTACATCACTGCTTTGTTCATAGATCTTGCAGGTAAGGCAGTGGCAGTGTGGCTTATTGAAAGAGCACAGATTTTGACATCAGGCCATGACTGACTTTCAACTTGCTATAGAAATCAGAAAACTTCTCTAAACCTCTTTTAATTCTTAGCTTGTTTGGGATGAGAATAGTTACTTTGGTGGAAGCAAATTTATCAATGAGTTAAGGACAGGACTATTAGGTATTCCTTTTCCCTAGGGACTGCCATGCAAATTTCCATCCACTTGGGACTAGCTGCAGAATGACCTGGGCTGGGAGCTAAGGCCAGGCGCAAGTCCTTCCCACCCCAGGTTCTACTGAGCCCTGGATAAGCTTCTGCCTGGAGAACACTCTGTCCATTCTCCTTTTCTTTCTATACTGACCCAAGAATAAGTTCAGACCACTGAGAATTCTATTCAGCCTGCACATCACGACTGAGAAACTGTCCCACACAGTAGTAGGCCAATAACCGAGATGACGGGCATGAGCACCGAGCATAGTGTCTGCACATGACAAGCAGCGTGCACACGGTAGCCATCTTCCTTATTCACTCAGGAAAGTGAGGCATCATCTCTGCATTTGAGCAACACCTGAAATAGTAAACTGCATAGAGACTGCACTCAATAAAGCCATGGGAAATAGATGAACTCATGAACAAACTCTGTGTTAACCAGAGCTAGGACGTTTCCCCACACATACAGCACTAACTGCATTGAACAGCCCCTATTTAGCTATCATATCCACTGCAAATTTCCCTCATCCAGTGTATTAATCAGGTTTCCTATCACTGGGATATAATACACAATACCTACAATTTCACAGAGAAGAGGTTTAATTCCACTCACATTTCAAAGAGGTTCAGTCAATGTACACAGCTGCAACATCACGGCGGCAGGGCATGGTGGTACAAAGCTGCTTGGTTCATAGCAATTGAGGAGCAGACAGGGGAAAAGCCTCAGCTAGGAAACAGGCCAGAAACCATATATAATACCCAAGGTTATGCCTCCATGATCCACCAAGCAAATCCCAGAAGCACGCTGCACCATTCTCCATGATAGACCCCAAGGCAGGCAAGTGGACACGCAGTTCTACCAGCACACCAGGGGAACCACGCTTACCCTTGGTTTGCCAAAGCTCCTTGCCTATAGCTACTATGAAACCCATCCCCAAGGGCCATAATATGATTTATAGCTATTTATTTATGTAGGTCTCTCTCTAATGACCATATTCATTAAGGACAAAGGATACACAGTATCCAAATGTGTGGTCAAACTCTAGTCCAGATGTCACAATAGAGGGAATTTTTAGATGAAGTTAGAATTTAAATTGAGAGACTGAATAAAGCAGATTCTTCTTCATATTCATGTTCTTCAGTGGTCAATCAGCTAAGCCCTTAATAGCAAACAGACTGAGCTTCTCTGTGGAAAGAGAATTCTGTCTCCAGTGTGCCTTTGGACTTCAGCTTCAAAATCAACTTTTCGCTGGGTCTCCAACCTGCCAGACTACTCTCCACAGTTGGGATTTGCCAGCTTCCACAACTGCATGAAAATAAAACAAATCTAGATATTAGTATATAAATACACACACCACTGGGGAACATGCGCCCATGTGTGTACATGCATATATACATGCTACTGATTCTGAATCGGGGTGCATGTGCCTATGGGACTGTGTGTGTGTGTGTGTATAACATACATAGACACACACACACACACACACACACACACCCTCGTAGGTTCTGTTTTCAGAAGAAGCCTAATAGTGGCTTCCTAAATTAGCCTAGTTTGTGCTTTGCCACAGCAGATGTTCAGTAACTGCTCTACAAACAGATGAAGTTAGAAATGAATGCTGGGAAGAAAAGGTAAAAACTGCTGAAGAATGTGAGGCAGGGAAGGTCAGGAACTGGGGAAGGCTCTAGGGCGTAAACATAATCCTGGCAGTAATCTCACCTCTCTCTCAGTTTTCCTTAGACAAGGCCTATGCAGACACTGTCTATGCAGTAAAGATACTACGTGAGGCTGGAGGTTCTTTTGGCTGAAGCTCAGGGAGACGAGGGTTCAGACAAGGTAATAAAGAAACTCCCAAGCAGTGAGTCAGTGCCCGGTAAATGCTGCTGCCTGACGAACGCGATGACAGGATGGTTATCTAGATGTGCAAGTGAGTTCAGCAGCGCGGGCCAGCTGTGACCCTCTGCCCTTCCCACTCTGCGGCTTGCAGAACCTGCTGCGTGGCTTCCTCTTCTCCAACCCCCCATCCCTGACACCTTGTTTCCTGTTGCTCTCCCAGAGCCTTTCTTCCCACAAAGCTCCTGGTCTGGACTGCTAGCTAGGTCGCCTATCCATTGCTTTGGGTTCCAGTGGTCCCCAGACAGGGCTACAGTCTAAAAAGCTATTACACTCTGCAGCCTGTGAAAATAAAGGAACTGTGTAAACAAGTTTTTTTTTTTTTTTTTTTTTTTTTTCTTAAAGGGAAAAAAACTATAAAATGTGGACAGTAAATTACATCACTGTTTTTCTCCTCCCATGAAAAATGGCAGGCTGTTAAGTGGTTTGGGGCTCAGTCAGTGTTTCAGGTTAAAGGGAATCACTTCAAACCTCACATTATTTCAAGAGCACAACAGAGATATAACCTTAAATAGTTCCCATGACTGACGGGGGAGGGCGGTGGAAAGGAGGCTGGCTCCAATTATTCTTACTATTTTAGTACTTGGAGATAGGTGGAAGGTTTGTGGCTCCTCTGAAGAACAGGTATGCCCATTTTTTTTTTTTTTTTAGAATTTTTTTAATTTATTTTTTTTCTTGTTTCAGAACTTTTGTTTGTTTATTTATTTATTTTTATGGCCAGCTCAGCCTGCCCTGAGGGCAGGGCTGGCGCAGCATGTGGTGCCCGGGATCGAACCGCGATCCCTGCAGCCACCTAAGCTTTCCTAAGCAGGCGCTTTAGACCACTGAGCCATCCTGCCAGGCCCCAAGTATGCCCATTTTACAGGAAGCCCATTTAGGAAAATCCAGTCTAAACAGAAGGATTAGCAAGTGATTCCTCACCTCACCAAGGAGCCTTCACTTCAAAAGTGATTAAGACAGTTCTTATGAACATTCATCGCTTAAAACTCTACCACAAATGTGTTTCTGATGATCCATCAGAAAAGTATTTCCCTTTGTGAAGGACCCTCGTAATTCCCTCGTAATTATTTAGAGCTGTATCCATACTGCATTATTCAAACCTTGTATTGACTGCAAGTCTATATTGCGTAAAGGATTTGCTACACATACAAAATTGGCCCTTCTTGTCAGATTGAATTATAAAAGGAAAATGAAAAGTAAACAAAAAACATAGCCTTAAGAACAGGACTGCTTGGGATTCAAGATAATATTCTTGAATTTTACATGGTATTAACTTTAAACAAAAGATGGAGCACTTGATATAACAGGTATTACCGGAAACTTGAGTATATAATTTGTTCATCCCACAGATACATTCTTATTACCTAATATGCACAAAGCACCATATTATCTCTTCAAGTGGGCACAAAATACAAGTGATGTTTTTGCTCTGACAGTAGTGGAGAACTAAGGAAGTAAATATGAACCCCTTAGGAAATAAGGCCAGAAATTACATGGTCAGGTACCACATTGAAAGTCATGGGCAGTAAACATGACAGGGAAGGAGAAAGCAGTCCGGGCTGCTGAGGTGAGTGCCGCGAAACCTAGTCTCAGTTGTTGAAGTAGGTGAGAGGGAGAGCACAGAGAAGCTGCACCCGCTCTCCTGCGGGGTACTTGGGCCTCGGCCAGCCCAGGAGCAGCATGTGCTAGCTCACATTTCTAGGAAATTGACAGGTTTTGAGAGGCATCTGCCCCGAGAAGGTTAAATGGCCTAGAATCAAACCTGTAAAGGTTGCAGCCCTGCTGTCCACAGGGGCAGAGCTAACCCAGCGCCAGGCTGAGGGGCCCAGGTAGGGTTTTGAAGATATAGGTCTCCAGAGTGGAGAATACACCACTGTGTCCACCAAGTACGCTGCTCACACTTCTGGATTTGCTATCTTTTCAAGGAATAGGGCATTAAAAGAATCTTTTGAACTATGAAATATGAATTTTGTCTCACTGTGGTGCAACCTATAAAATACAGGATACGAGTCACACATACAGCTTCTGCTAGACACGTGTATATGACATACGTACACACACAAGTACACAAACATACCTCCTCTCATTTTTTTCTTATAACATTCTTTTTTTTTTGGTACCAGGAATTGAACTCCAGACCTTATGCTTGCCAGCAGTTGCATATGCTGCTGACCTATCTCCCCAGACCTTGAAGCATTTTTTATAAAAAAAAAAAAAAAAGAAAGAAAAATTAAAAGTAATTACTTCAAGCACTAAGACCCAGCTATGCTCAGCCCTCTGAGAGTTGGGCAAGCTGATTCAATTCATTAGTGCAGTTTCAAAAACAATGACGAGGGGAAATCCAAAAGCTTCCCTGTGTTCAAAGCATCCACCGAGAACTGTCCCACCCCTATTACCAAACCCCTGGCCTCGTGAACTGACTTGTCAGGAACTTTTAAAGAATACTTTCAGATGAAAATTGGATCTAAGCAACAACAAGTACCAGAGGATACTTACTGGCCTTTGAGTTTTTAAATCCAATAGTTATAACCATTACTAACCTGGGAGGTCAGGAGAAGAAGACAAGGATTAAAAGGGGGCCTGGGGATATCTGGCCTAGCCATTTGTGTGTGTGTTTGTGTATGTGTGTTTATGTGTGTGTGTGTTTGTGTGTGTGTGTTGTTTATTTGTTTGAGTGTTTAATTCTTAACGCTTTGCATTCATCTCATTTAACATGGAAATAACACTGGCATAGATGTGACCAGAAGCAAGAATCAAAAGAAAAACAAATTCCCAGGAAAGGGAATGTTATATGTTTCTAAGAAAGCTAGCCTCGGTTATTTCAGGAAACTATGGACTTATGACTATTTACACAGTTAAGTGGGCGGCTTTTTTCCCCTTGTAAGCCACATGACAAACCACAGACAATGAATAATCACTTGTGGAAATTAAGCAGAATGAAAAGAAGTTACACAGATGCAACAGACTGCAGACAGATAGCGCCAAGAGACTTTACCACAATAACTACCCTACCCCCATGGTCAGGATCTGAGGTACGTTCTGTGACTAGGGAAGGATGACATCCTTAAACTGAATCACCAATTTACTAAGAATGCAAAAATGAAATCATGAGGAGAGCTGCAGTTGCATACTTTGGCCTTTCACTCCACAGCAGTACTCTAGCACCAACTGAGCTCCAACAGAGGATAACCAAAGTTGTCTTTGCACAAAGGCATCTATGCTTAAAGAAAGGCTGGCAACTCTGGCTTTCTGATGGTAAATAACTGTTTCTACCTCCTGTCATAATCTCTGCCCAAACTTCGCTAATGTATAAGGCAATAAGATGTAAGAGAACCATGCTTGACTTCCAACTACAAAATCATCAATAGCATCAAGAAATATGAAATAAAAGTAGAAAAAAATTATTGTCTCCTCGATACCATTTACCTTCTCAATTTCATGGTCAATAGCACACAAAAATCTAGATTGATTAAAATTATCCAATAGCTAAATCGATCCTTATCCAATAGATAAATTAAATTACTCCCTCTCTTCATCTGAGGATAAATGACAATGACCACTGACTTAGCTTTCCCAAAGGTAAACTTAGGAATGGATCCTGCTAGAGCTTAGGTGACCCTTACCTGCAGCTTCACATCTCGCAACTAAGAATAGGTTAGAAGCATCCAGAAGGCATTTTCTCATGTTCCAAAGTATAGCATAGGAGGAGGAGAACACTGAGCCTCAAATTCCAGCTTTGTTTTTTTTTTTAGAATTTTTTTTTTTTTCTTGTTTCAGAACCTTTGTTTGTTTATTCACTCATTTTTATGGCCGGCTCAGCCCACCCCAAGGGCAGGGCTGGCGCAGCATGTGGTGCCGGGGATCAAACCGCGGTCCCTGAAGCCGCCCAAGCTTTCCCAAGCAGGCGCTTTAGATCACTGAACTATCCCACTGGGCCCTCAAATTCCAGCTTTGGCACTAACTTCTCTTGTGAATTTAAGAAAGCTCTTGCTCACCTGTGCTGGGCTGTCCTCCTCTACAAGTTGGAATGACAGCAATGCTGAGAGGATTAAATAGAACAGGGCATGGAACATACTCACTACAGTCTAAGTAGGACCACATACATCAAGGTTGTATATTCAAATACAGATGCACATCCGAGTGTACGGAGCTTGAAAGGTGTCTCTGATCTTCACTGTGATACCTTACTGAGAAAGAGTATGACTTCAGGTGCATGTAACCAGTATTGGTCTTGGTGGTTGACGGGAAACGTGCCTGGGTCAAAGGGCAAGTCCCAGTGGTTTCAAGCCTGAGGAGTGTGTCCACATTAAATGAAAAATTGAGTCACTTAAATTCTAATGTGTGTTAGGTGTTTTGCCCTATAAAAAGCACTTTTATGTTCTTGGCAGTATTTATTCCATCCACTCTCTGAAATGCCTTCTATTCTCATTTTAAAGATGAAAGCCAAGGCTGAGATGAAATTGTTTATCTTAGTTCACTTCTTTTTTTTTTTTTAAATGTATTTAGTGCAGAGTCTACAGGGCTTGACTACACAGATCAGACTTGTAGTGATTCTCCTGTTTACAGCCTCGTAAGAGCTGGGATTACAGGCATGAGCTACCACGCCCAGTCTCAATTGTCTTCCCAGTATAGTAGGCCCAGGGACGGAAGCCCCAACCCCTGTGACAGCTTACAGGTGCTTTAATCCACTCAACTATTATTCTGATCTCATACACACGATGTAGTGCAGCTCCAAGCTGGTTTTGAGTTTATTTTACTAAATACAGATGTTAGAAGGCAAACAGACACACTCAAAACAAATGTGTTACATTTTCTCTATGGTGAAGTATTTTCACATGCAACAATATTGTGTCTTCCTCATTTTAATTGGACAGACCACAAATTTTCACTACTATTTTATAGGTAAGGAAGTTATGACACAAAATAAGCAAAACCGGAAATGATTGATACAGAAAATTAAAAGCAAAGTCCACCAAGAATGGCTTTCCCAAGCCGATACATTGGGCCTTGTGGCCAGTACATGGTTTTTGCAAATCTGACCACTGGATAGAGCCATGATGACTGAGATGTGAACAAAACCAGGAGGAGGGGAGGAAAACTATGCAAAAGGAGACCAGCACCTCATAATGAGAATTACATAAACTGGCTTGAGCGAACACTGCAAATTAAAATATTAACAAGGAAAACCACAATGAGCTTTGCAAAAAGGAAGCACAAGTTCTCCACTAGAATCACTATGAGGCTCACCTATAACCTCTCTCCCCACCACGATTTCCACCCCACCAAGAACATATTAAAGATCAACACACATGGAGAAAACCCACACTAACCAATAGACAAAAGCCAATCTCATCACCTCTAAGATGCCAAAATTATCACAGCTATCTCTAGTTCTTCCAAGGATGCTTGGGAAGTGGTGAAGGGACCTTGACCATGCACAAAGGAAATGTTGTCACCAACCAAGTCCATCCTGGGTGACATATACAATCTTTTCCTTTTATAGAAAAATGGGTAAATTATTCCCAGGAAAAGTGAAGATAGCCCTTGAATAAAATTTCATTTATTACTGATGATACATTTTATTTTTGCTTTCCCTGTCCTGCCCTATTTCATGTTCAGTGACATAAGAAAATTGATTTGTGAAAAGTCAGAAGTGACCCTAATATTGTGCAAAGATACTCTCTGGGAAAAGCATTATGTCATGCTGATCTTTAAAAATGCCAAATAAACATCTGAGAAATAATTAGCTCAGCAATTCCAGATCTGAATTTAGTGATATGTCTTTCTGCTCATGTCACACTAGGGCAGTGGTTCTCAACACATGGGTTGCGACCCCGGCAGGGGTTGAACAACCAAAACACAGGGGTTGCCTAAAGCTATCAGAAAATACATACTTAAACCCATGCTATGCCATGGTGAAATGTTATTTTTTGGAATTAATAATTTGAAATAGCCACCAAAATTATTTTTTGGTTTGGGGTCACTGAAACATGAGGAACTGTATTGCGGGGTCATGGTATTAGAAAGGTTGACAACCACTGCACTAGGGCATCTTCCATTATTGCAAAAATATACCACAAAGGCCAGCCAAATAGCTCAGCAGATTAAAGTTTCTCCACACAGGCGCAGGGACCAGGGGCTCGATCTCCAGGTCTGCCCTGCAGGCCCTGCCTCCAGGGAGCCCTGAGACAATAGTTGAGACTGGGCATGGTGGCACACACCTGTAATCTCAGCTGCTGGGAGGGTGTAAATAGGCAGATCACTACAAATCCAAGCTGGTAGTGAGACCCTGCACACCCTGGAGACCCTTCCCTAAACATACAATATATATCACGAGAGAAAAATTGCAAAGTAACCCAAGGGAAAAGTCACAAAAAGTTTAGATGATAAGGTGATCAAAAAGGTCACAAAATAGAATTATGCTAATGTAAGACTGTAAAGAACTGTAAAGATTATTAAATTAAACCAGCATCTCTCAAACTTGGCTGAACACTAGAATTCCTAGGGAGGCTTTTAAAATCCTAACACCTCCCCGCTAGATCAATCACATCAGAATCTCTGCAAGTAGGATGCAGGCTTCCACAACATTCCACTTGCACAACCAAGGCTGAAAACTGGTGGAACAGACCCTAGAAAACACCAAATCTTTAAATGAGTATGATCTTATTAGGTTTAAGAAAAGATAAACATCTAAAAATAAATAAATAAAGCTTGTAAGGGCCAGTGAGATAGCTCAGCAGACTAAGCACCTGCTTAGGCAAGCGCAGGGGCCAGAATTCAATCCCCAGTACTGCTTGTCACTCTGCCCCACCCTTGGGGCACGCTGAGCCTGGACCAAGTCCTGTTGTGATGGTGCATGTCTGTAATCCCAATGCTAGGGAGGCGAAAAACAGGAGGATCACTGAGTCCAAGCTGCATAGTGAGACCCTGCACTAAATACATAAAATTTAATAGTAATAATAATAATTAACAATAATAATAATAATAATAATAATAATAATAATAAAGCTTGGGCTTCAAGGTTTCAAACACTGACAGAATCATCTTCTCCCTGCAATGGTCAGAGTGCGCTCTTCGAGTCTCAGCCTCTGGGCCACACCAGAGAGCAGCTATAAAGAAGAGCATGATAGGAAAGCATGGGAGAGCCTGCAGTTCACTGCCTGGCACGTGAAAGCACATGTTAGGAAAATTAGTCACAATCGAGGGCCATACTTATTCCCAAAGAAATTTTAGACATATACAACTATAGCCATTCTTTTGCCAATATCAAAATAAAAATATCTTTAGAGTCTCCAGCTCACTAATGACTCTTACACCAAAAAAAAAAAAAAAACCGAAAACTTGTTGTTTGAAGCAAAAATTAGGTGCCATATTTTTGCCAGTTGGCTAAGTCAAAACCAATAATCAGCCATGTTTGGATGTATGTTGAGAAACAAGGTTCTACAAATTAGTATGACCTGTCTCTAATAGAAACTTGGCAGTCACTGAAGACAGTTATATGTAAATATTCTTTACCCAACTAATCTATCCTGGGCAACTGCCCTACAGAGCCCTCCACATATTTACTCAAGGAGCTATTGTTCAATCACGTGTAGTGATGCATGCCTGTAATTCTAGCATTTACAAGACTGAGGCAAGAGGATCACAAGTTCAGGTCCTACCTATGCATCTTAGTGCAACCCTGTTTCAAAATAATAATAACCATTAGAAAGGTTTGCACTGGATGCAGTTCAGGGCAAAGGCCCTGGGTGTAATTCAGTGTTGTACAATAACACACACACACACACACACGCGCACACACACACACACGCACACACACACACACACACACACGCACACACACACACACGCACACACACACGTTTGGTTTTCATGGCACTGAGCACTTCTCAAAATTCTTGGGTTATTTATAGTGTTGCTTCAACCCTGGAACATAGGAAGGGAGGAGTTGGTTTGTAGCTCACCAGGTGGAAAGAATTGCTCTTGTCAACAGGGCCTATGTGATGGCCACATTTGTTGCCTCTACTGTGATGTTACTTGAGAAGTTCAATTTATCGGTTTCTGATCTTTTAGGGGCATTCATTAACACATCACTTTATTTTAGTTATCTTAAACATCACTTTATCTTAACTCAGTTTATCTTAGTTCTCCTAAAACACAAAGAAAAGGCTGGGGACACAGCTCACAGCTCAGGAGCACTGAGCCTGCCTGGCAAATGTGAGGTCGCAAATTTGATTCCCAGTATAAGCACACTACACACACACACACACACACACACACACACACACACACACTACACACACACACACATGCATGGCCCGTTTAAACCAAACAATGATAGTGAGCATTTATTTTCATTTACATCCTCACCCCCTGCTGCCCTGTGTGCCCCTCTTTCCTGCTTGCTTAAGGGTAAGCGCTACCTTGAACTTCACATTTTTTATTCCTTTGCTTATTTTTGAATGTTATAAAAATGACGTTTCTAAGACTTTATGTTTTCATTTGAAATGTCGTGACAAAGATTCCCCTGGTTTGTACGCTCCCCTGTGCTGTCCTGGGTTTGGACCCAGAGAACAGCAGTTCGAGCCATGCCCTTCCTGACATTTTTATTTTGTTTATTTATTTATTCATTCATTCATTCATTCATTTAAGGAAGGGTCTACAGGGTGTTCAGGGTCTCACTACTAGATTGGACTTGTAGTGATCCACCTGTCTACAGCCTCCCAAGAGCTGTGATTACAGGTGTACGTCACATCGCCCAGTCTCAACTGCCATCTGAGCATGCCCCAGGAGTGGGGCCGGGGCATGGAAGACCAGGTACTCCCTGCTAATCCCTTCATGTGGACCCTGTTTCTGCTTGCTGGCACTTTAATCTGCTGAGCTATTTGGCTGGTCTCCTAATTTCTGCCTCCCTAGTGCTGGGATTTACAGGCATGTACCACCATGCCTGGACTTACCTAAGCAAGTATTTAGTTCACTGAGCTATACTGCTGTCATTTTTAGACACAGGAATGATCCATTTCTGGCAGGAAATCTGGCTGCCCTCACACTAGCCCTACCACCCACTGGAGTCACTGATGGGCTCCCCTAAATGGCTTAATTTTTCCTCAGTCCTCTGCCCAACCAGTTCAAGGAACCATAGGGAAGGACAGGAAAACAGATGCAAGAACTTGAAGAAGCAGCAGCGCTTGGCAGAGAGCTTTTATGGACACTCTCAACAGACTGCAGATTGTCGTACCTTGCCTATCTCCTGCAGGCTCTTAAAAATATTTTAGCTTCAAAGATATATTTCTGAATAATTTGATTTCAGTACTTTATTTCTATCAGAAAAATAATCCTCAAAGAGAAGTATAGCTGGTAAAGGACAACTGATCTAAACTAGTATCGAATCCCACAGATCATTTTTTTTAGCCTTCATATTTGTCATTTAAAGGCACAGAATGCAAAAAGAGACTCCTTGAAAGCCGCACACAAAAAGAACCAGAGTGATAAAGTAATATCAACAGCTGTTTACAGCCATCCTACACCGTTTTACCAAGCAGACATAAAACCACTCACGCTGTTTAGTAAAAAGAAAAAAGAAAAAAAATAGACTAACCCATGCATTGTCTTGCAATTTTTTTTTAGTTAACAGCTAGTATTGCCTGGTGGTTTAAGTATTATTAATTATTATTATTATTATTCTTTTGCTAGGAAAATAAAGCCCATTTCTTTGGGGAAAAAAAAAAGAATACAGATAAAGTTGTTTGCAATACTCATGTGAAAACTAGCATTGCCTCATTAGATTTTTTTTAAATATGTATGCTGTGTACCCATTGTCCAAAAAGTTCAAATTACATATATCATTTCTTTTTTTTTTTTTTTTCTTTTAATTGCATCATCCTCCCAGGAAAAAAAATAAGCAAGAACTTTCAGGCCTGTACCAAACAAGGAAGATTTAAGTGAAAAACAGCCTTGCAGATAATAATCATGCGCACCTCCAGATTCCACCTTTCTCTCCAGATTATGTTAGATGGACGAGAAAGGCCGTTTTCCCAAACCCCTTGCCCCAAGCTCCTAAGCACATGTTCAGCAGTCTGACAGCTAAATCCACACTGCTTAAATCCTCTGGTCTTGAGAGCACCCACTGACCCACACTTCCCAGCCTGTCTGTCCTCCAACTCACTGCCACCAGCGGTTCCTTCCTTGGACCTGCGGTGGCAACATCGGACACGGATGGGGTAACCCAGTCCGTCATGTCACCTTCAACCCCAGCAGGGACCAGCACACTCAACCACCCCGCGTTTAAGCTCCTGATGGCTACTGGTCCCCCAAGCAGCTCTTTGAATTTTCCTACTCTTCCCAACCTTCTGCCCCACAGCCAGAGACTGAGGTGATCCAAAGAGCACAAGCATCCTCCTTCCCACCACCCCCGCCCCAGCCCACACGCGGGCCTGTTTCTATCTGCGCAGGTTTCCCTCATTCCAGGGGAAGTGAGTTTCCTTCTCTGGCTTCCTGCTAATCCTTCACCTGTGCCCAAATTCCATGCCCTCCCACACATCGCAGACTTCCGCTCTCTAGCGGGGCTACTTCCCCACACACCCAACTGCTTCGTTGCCTCAAACCAACGTACAACCCCCCCTTATCTTCCTTTCTCCCTCGAAACCAAGCTCCTTCCTTGAGCAAATATTTCAATCCCCTGTGCCCACTTCTTACCTTCCATCTACCCTTCCACCAACTGCAACCTAGATTCCAGCCCTGCCCTTCCAGACTCATATGTGCCTGGCAAAATTGTGACACCCTGCCAGTTGCCACATCCGATATTTTTCTTGCCCAGTGCAAACCTTAGCTAACCTCTCTGTGACAATAAACAACATATGCCATTTTTCTCCTCTGAAAGTTTTCTCCTGTCTTTTGCTTCTCTTCTTAACATATAGGCTATTTCCATTGTTGCTTCCTTTTTTAGCTTCCTTTTCTATTGCCTTACTATCTTCAAATGCCGCCTGTGGTTCTAAGCTTGACCCTCTAATCATTACTACAAGCATGCTCTTCGAGAAAGGGCTACCTCCTTCATACCCGTCCCAGAATCCCCACTGCCCATCACCAGGTATGGTCACCTATGGAGTCCTAGGAAGGACAGCTTCTCCCGCCTGCCTCACCTGTGTATCCCGTGAGTCCCTGAGGACCTGACAGTCTACCACCTCAACATCACTGCTGTCCTCTTTTCTCTATTTTCAGTTTCTGCTTCCATTCACATTGGACTAATCATTAAAACAATAAGCGCTATCTGTACGGAGTGTACTCTGTATGCTGGGAAACCAGCATCGGCAATTCTCACTACCAACAGAGTACGCAGGGCTTAGGACCCATATTTCACAGAAGAAAAAGCCGAGGCTCAGGGAAGAAAAGCAGCTGCCTGAGGTCCTGAAGCCCAGAAGTGACAGGTCTTCTAGTTTCTGAAAGGTGCCTCCTTCCTGCCCTTTGAGCCATCCTCTCTTGCTGCATTTTTCAAATTGGCCTCCGTGTGTTGTCTCACAACCTGAGGTCAATCCAAACTCCATGGCAGGCAAAATCAGCTTTAGTCTTTCAATAATCATTTTGTGGTAAAAATAAAGACATAGAGAAAAGTACATACAAATAAGAACATATGTTTCCTTTGTGCTATTTATTCTAAATATTTTAAGCATATTAATCAATTTATTCTTTGTAAATTTATCTTTAAATAAATAATAATCTGGGAATAAATAAAACAGCTTCAAAAAACAACAATCTTGGGTCTATGAGATAGCTCAACAGACTAAAACATCAGCTTAGGTAATCCCCGGGTGCTACATGCTGTGTCAGCCCCACCCCTAGGGTGAACTGAGCCAGCCAAAGTCCAGGTAGTGGTGCATACCTGTAATGCCAGTGCTGGGGAGGCTGAAAACAGGAGGATCACCGCAAGTCCGAGCTGTGTGGTGAGATCCTGCAACAACAAAAGAGAGAGAGACAGAGAGAGACAGAGACAGAGAGACAGGGAGACAGAGAGATTTTAAAAACATTAAACTCAGTTAATACTTAGATGAGATTTAATACAAAAATAAACTGGAGCCAGGTGTGGTGGCACACACCCATGATGCCAGCTGGGCAGAAGGCTGAGGCAGGAAGATCAGTGTGAGATCAATAACAGCCTGATAGCCCAGCGGGATGGCTCAGTGGCCTAAAGCGCCTGCTTGGGAAAGCTTGGGCGGCTTCAGGGACCGCGGTTCGATCCCCCGGCACCACATGCTGCGCCAGCCCTGCCCTCGGGGTGGGCTGAGCCGGCCATGAAAATGAGTGAATAAAGAAACAAAGGTTCTGAAACAATAAAAAAAATAAATAAATAAAATAAAATAAAATAAAAATAACAGCCTGGGCTACAAAAGTGAGCTCAGGGCCAGCCTGACCCGCATAGTGAAACCCTGTCTCAAAACGACAAAAAAAAAAAAAAGAAAAAGAAAAAAAATCTTACCATGTAATACATACCAGGCTGTGTATCCCAGGATGGCCTCAGCCTCCCCAGTGCTGAGATCACAGGTGTGTGCCACCACACCCAGCACCAAATGACAATGGCTTAGCTTAAACATTGACTAATCTAGTATTACTGAGAGTAACAGTGGCAGGCCTCCAGTACGCAGGGGTGAACTGTAGGCTCCATAATATCAGATGCCTTGGCTTCTCCACCTTGTGTCTCTATCCTGTCACCCACCCCATCAGGCTGGCTTCTTTTTAAGAAGCCACTTGGAAGTGGCTAGAACTTTCCAACTCACTCTTCCTAATGATAAGAGGCACCAGCTCCCACTTCTCATAAGATATATGACCACAAATCTAGAAAATATTTAAATATTTTTTAAAATTATGATAGTGAATGATACAATAGAAATTATATTGTACTCCTGTTCACTTTGAACACACTTATTTTATCATTCTTGCCACTTTCTGAAGCAGATCTGAAAGCCTTCTGGCACGACTTGTTTCCAGAGCTCCCCCAAAGACTCAGGCACTTTTTTTGTGGTACTCAGGATTGAACTTAAGACCTTGTGTTGTAGGCAGCTGAATTAGATAGAAATATTAGAGGCAGTCACACAGGGCCAGGCCCTCAAGGACAACATGGAAGGCAAGGTGACTTTGCTACTAGAGACAGACACTCCTCCACCATGGGCCAGATCTCAAGACAACAGTAAACAGAAGCAACTACATACTTCCCTAGGGATGGGCATCAGGGATTGATACTCTAAGTAGGTATCAACCACCTTGAAAGATCTTAAAAAGAGTCTCGAGCCCAAGCCCACTAAGTGGTGCTCTTGCCCACTTGCTACGTGACTTGCCTTCCCATTGGATCCTGGTGTTAATCAATTTTACCTGAGCAATGGTGCTTGTAATCTCATTGGTTGGCCATAGTCTTTGTCCCACCTCCTACTCACCTAAGGGAGTTCCCATGTCTTCTCTATAAAAGTCCGTAGAAGAGACAGCTTCCGGGGGACATCCACTTGGGACCCCCCTCCTGTCTCTCTCTCAAACAGGAGCTTTCTTTCTCTTAATAAATCTATTCTGCTCATAACCTCCATTTGTTCCTAAAATTCATTCGTCAGTTTTAGAGAACATGAACTCTTCAGGTTGGGGCTCATTTTCCCCGGCGTTACTTGCACTTGCCAGGCAAGTACTTATTCTACTGAGCTATCTCCCTGCCCCCTCATGCACTTTTAGATGGTGCTTTTTCAGAAGTAGCTGAACCTAGAGTTTGTGGCTCATGGTTCAATGCTAGGATTAACAGTGCTGGGACTAAAGGTATGTGATTGTCGGCTCAGCCTACCAATTGGATTGGCCCTGCTCTAATCCCAGTAGACTGGATACAATACAAGGGACAGAAGTCTCTTTTCTTCTGTTGTTGCTTTTTGTCTTTTGCCACCAAGATCTGTTGCCCCTCTGTCATGTGCCCCCCTGCCTCAGAGCCAGCCAATTATGGACTGAAACCTCTAAAGAACTGTGAGTTGCGTAACCCTTTCCTCCCTTAAATTGATGGCACTGGGTGTTCTGTCTCAGCAACAAGAGAAGTAACTAAGACACCCTCTTTCCAGAGCACCTTTAGTTGCACGGTCTTCAGTGTTTGCCCCAATGCCCTGAATCAGTTCAAACATTTATTTATTTGTTTGCGTGTTTATTACATTTAGTACAAGATCTACAGAGTCTCACTGTATAGATCAGATTCATAGTGATTCTCACGTTTACACCCTCCCAAGCACTGGGATCACAGGCAGGAGGATTGCTGCAAGTTAGAGTCCAGTCTGGGATACAAAGTGAGCTCAAGGCCACCCTGAACTACATAGTAAGACCCTATGTCCAAAACAGACAAAAAGAAAGAAAAAACAGATAGAGAAAAAGAAAGAAGAAAGAAAGAAAGAAAGAAAGAAAGAAAGAAAGAAAGAAAGAAAGAAAGAAAGAAAGAAAGACATTATCCAGACATACAACAAAATGTTTATGAACTTCTTTTTGTCTCAAATAAACTCACTTAACCTCTAGGGTTCTTGAGGCCACATTTAGATCAGGAACACTGCTCCATACAGATAAATTAGATTTTCTAAAGACATTAATGTTAGTTTAAAACTATGAATATTTGTCTTGAGTAGTGACAATTAGTCACTGCAAAATAGACTTCTTTTTCTAAAAATATTTTTTGTATTAGTGCCTATTAGTTTTACCAAACACTGTGTATCGATGTGGCGTTTCCATATGGACATCGAATATATTTGGATCCTGCCTGTCTCTCCTCTTCACCCTGCCTCCTGTGCCCCTCCCCAAATTGGACTTCGAGCAGAGCAATCTCCCAGAGATCAGAAACCTGAAATGTTTCCCAGCATCATGGTAGGAAATGTATTTCTATTCAGAGCCAATCTAAGCTTCTACTGGCACCCATACAGAGGCTGGAGGAACACAGATCTCCATTCAGCTAGCGAGAAGTGGCTGCTTTACATTTCCGGGAGATGATGGGCTCTGTAGGGGTGGGGAGAGGAAGGGAAGGATTCCAAAACACACCTCCAAAAGAGATAAGATTATTAGTGTCCAGATTAGATTACCAGATTTGGAAGACCATGTTGCATTTATTTCTTTCTGTCTTTCTTCTTTTCTTTTTTTTTTTTTTTTTTTCCTGCCGGGGAAGGTAGATAAGTGTTCTATTTTATTCTTGACTCTTTCTTCCTCTTTTTATTCAAATGTCTTCTATTTTATTGAGACAGTCTGCTTTTATGCATATTGTTTGCAAATGTATTTAAGTTTAATTCATCCTTGTTTAATTTAGAACTTATAATGGTTTAAATTGGCTCGGGTATGAGTTTATCTTGTGTTTATGATCAAAGTATTGCCTAACAAATTAATAGTGATGCAGGAAGAAAAAATTGATCTTAGGTGGATGACCTCCAATAGGGAACTTCCAAATGATATAGGGAAAACCAATCCCCAACCTGAAAAGTACCTGGGACGAGTTTGTATTCTTTAAAACCAAAGAATGAATTTTAGGAACAAACAGAGGTAATGAGCAGATCATATTTATTGAGGGAAAGAAAGCTCCTGTCCTAGAGAGGGACAGGAGGGGGTGTCCCAAGTGGGTGTCCCCCGGAAGCTGTCTCTTCTAGGGACTTCTATAGAGAAGACATGGGAACTCCCTTAGGTGAGTAGGAGGTAGGACAAAGACTATGGCCAACCAATGAGATTACAAGCACCATTGCTCAGGTAAAATTGATTAACACCAGCATCCAATGGGAAGGCTAGTCATGTAGCAAGCGGGCAAGAACACCACCTATTGACCTTGGGCTTGTGACTCTTTCTAGGATCTTTCAAGGTGATTGATACCTACTCAGAGTATCAATCCCTGATGCCCATCCCTAGGGAAGTATGTAGTTGCTTCTGTTTACTGTTGTCTTGAGATCTGGCCCATGGTGGAGGAGTGTCTGTCTCTAGTTGGAAAGTCACCTTGTCTTCCATGTTGTCCTTGAGGGCCTGGCCCTATCTGACTGCCTATAATATTTCTAACTCAACTGCCTATAACAATTGAATTAACAAAACTAAGAAATATTGTAAAAATCCGGGTATGGTGGCGCACACTTGTAATCCCAGCACTTGGGAGGCTGAGGCAAGAGGATCACTGTGAGTTTGAGACCAGCCTGGGCTACAAAAGTGAGCTCAAGGCTACAGTGAAAAGTCTCACTCCACTGGCGGAGCTCTTATCTCCTTCCAATTTTTCTCAGGATAATTCCATTTTTAAAAGTTTCTTATGTATTCTTGCATAGTCTCTTTACATAAAGTCTAAAACAGATATAGAGAGTCATATTCCTTTTCAAACAAAAGCAGATTATGAACCCTGCATTCTATCTTCCTCTTTGTTTAATTGATACAGGGTCTCACTATGTAGTTCAGACTCACAGTGATCCTCCTGTCTTATCCTCCCCAGCACTGAGGATTACAGGTGTGCACCACCACGCCTGGCTTCAGTGACTGGCTCAACTTGTGCATCTGATTCCAGGGCGGCATGACATGTAGTACTGCGATTGAACTCAGGTCCTTGCACTTGCCAGGCAGGTGCTTAGACCACCAAACTGTCTCTCTGGTGCTTCTTGTTTTCTTTTTCACTTAATGTATCTGCAAATCTTATTCTCTATCATCTAGCAACTAATGAGTTTAACTCACTGTGTTTCAAGCCCAAGAGCAGAGGACATTTTGGCTCTGATTCAAGTAACACTGTCAAAGGATAAGTGGGAGAAAACAGATACATTCCCTAGTTGTATGAAAATAGTTGAATTCTTTCCCTTTCACAGTATCCATTGTACCTTTCAGATTTCAATTACTCTTTTGGGCTCTCACACTACTGATTATAAAAGGAGCACTTAATGCTTAAAGTGTTTTTATTTTTGCATTTCTTTCCCCCCCCCCCATTCTTTTGAGACAGGGTCTCACTATGCAGTTCAGGTTGGCCTTGAGCTAACTTTTGTAGCTGGTCTCAAACTTGCACCGATCCTCCTGCCTCAGCCTCCCAAGTGCTGGGATTACAGGCATGCACCACCACGCCTGGCTATTTATTCTTACATTCTTTTGAATTTCTTACGACTTTTTTCTTATTGGTTTTTCTTTAAATCCATCTTGCATGTTTCTATCTGGTTACCTGAACAACTAATTCCAAGACAACACTATGCAAAACAACCACCACTGTTGATTTTTATGATTTTGTTTAGTGAAATTTTGGATCATTTCGAATGCTGTTTTTTTTTTTTTTT
>PVJA010000646.1:0-73530 GCA_004027025.1 Myocastor coypus | reverse complement strand
ATGCAATTGTTCTGGCTAGGACCCCGAGTATAACCCTGTATTTTAGTGGCAATTTTAAAGAAATCCTCTTTTAGAAAAGTGTTGCCTAAAGTTATTCAAAACAACAAACAAATAAGATATGAATATTTGGTATTTTGGAAGAGTTTACTGTCAGCCAGAGGCAAAATCTCAGGAGGGAAGAGAGAGTTAAAGATAGATTTTGATAGCACAGCTCTAGCATTTGTTTAGTCTCATAGGCCTGGAATTATTCTTAGAACTAGAATTTGTCTTCCATCGCAATCTACTACACGCAAGTGGTGTTGTATTAATTCCTCCTTGTTTCAAAGTAAACCAAATCGAGATAGGTATATTTAAGTCAAAACTCTTCCAAAGTTAGAAAAAGTCAAAAACTAGAATTTGAATTTTGCTTCTAGCTCGCACATGGTAGCCAATATATATCTCAAAGACAAAAGAAGATTCACAAACTGAAATGGCACAGCTTCCCCTGGGTCCACTTTGGCTTCAACTTTTGTTGCTGAACACATTCCCATTTGTGCTAGCCAGTTCCAGATGGTCCCCATGTCCCTGTATTCGTCAGGATTTATTTGTATGCCCAACAAAATACAGTAGAGAGGAGGTGTTATGGCTTGTGTGTAGGTGTCCCCCCAAAGCCCAATGCAACCATGGGGTGGCTTTCTGGAACTTGTAATTGATTATTATGGAAGTGGGTGCTGCCCCTCCCCTGGGGCAGGTGTTTTGCATTTCAGTGTAAGGAAGAAAGAGAAGTTAGCTTCTTGAGCTGCTGCTGCCTCTCTCCCTGGGCTCTTGTTCTTAGCTGCCGCCATGAAGGGTTGCCCTCTGCCATGTACCACTCTGCTTTGGAGCCAGCTGAATATGGACTGAAACCTCCAGTAACTGTGAGCTAAATAAGCCTTTCCTTCCTTCATTTTGAGTGTCGGGTATTTGTCCCAGCAACAAGAGAAGAGTAACTAAGACAGGAGGGTACACAACAGTAAAGGTCAGGTCACTCACCCCTGGGAGAGCTCATAGGCATGCAATAGGAACGCTCAAGCAGCCCTACACAGGTCTCCACGTGGTAAGAAACTGCCCCGAAGGATGGAATGAGCTGTGCTGGAAGCCACCCCCTCAGCGCCAGTCCAACCAGCACGTGACTAGGTCGTGGCACGTACTGTGGCTGCAAGCTTGTGAGACAGCTGAGTCAGGGCCCCCTGGCTAATCTGCTGCTAACCGCTGGATCCACAGAAACTATGAACTAATTAATGTATGTCTCTCGTCTTAAGCCCTTAATCTTGGAAGTAATCTTTTATACATCAACACATAACTAGTGAAGGTTTCTATCACATAGATAGAAAAGTAGATATTTGCCTCTTTGATGATCTTTGCTGATAGAGAACACAGCCACCGGAAGGGGCAAAAACAAAGAATTTTTATTACACGGTCTAAACATTATTAACTTTTTATTTTGTTTTAAGGATGGCTGGTGCCAAAAATAGGAAAACAAAAATAGGAAGACGAGATCACTTCAGTTACAAAGTGGAGGGAAATTTTTTTTTTTTTTAATCTTTTTGAGACAGGGTCTCGCTATGCAGTTGAGGCTGGCCTTGAGCTCACTTTTGTAGCCCAGGCTGGTCTCGAACTCGCACCAATCCTCCTGCCTCAGCCTCCCAGAGTGCTGGGATTACAGGCGTGAGCCACCACGCCTGGCTTTTTTAGCTTTTTTTTTTTTTTGGAAATATTTTTATAAATTTGATGCTTATATCAGGATAAAGAAAGCTTACCTCCTGGTCAGGCAATGAGATGACAAAGGTCATCTGTTAATTACCACTGGAAGACCAGAAGAGAGAGAAGAGATAAATGAAACTCAATCTTTCTCTATCCAAGCTAGATATTTCTCTTTTCCTTTTTTTAATTTAATCTTTCTTTTCCTTTCATTTCCCTCCCTCCTCCTTCACTCATTCCTCCCCCTCTCCTTTTCATTTTTCCTTCTCTTGCTTCTTGTTATGCTTCGAGAAAAATGATAATGATTAAGCCTAAAGCAAGTTCATTTTAGTCTGATTATTTTTTGATCATCCATCTAAACTATTTCTAAGAAAGTAATTAATAACTAGATAGACATATGGCAAATAAGCCATAACTACATGGCTAAGTTTCCAGTATGCTATAGGGACAGTAAGTATTATTGCAGCTTTATTTTTATTACATGTTTGATAATCACTTTTAGTTTTGACCCACTACAGTAATATGGTACAATGAGTCAATATTCTAAGGTGAGATTAAGTACAATGAGATTTGTGGTGGGAACAGTACAGCTAATCCCAGGTAATACTATATAGACCTTGGGCATTCATCTTCATAGTAGCAAGCCATAGTTGGAGGGTATGGGGAGAAGGGGTGAAGAGCATCACTTACAGAGTGTCACTGCCCCTGCCCCTCCCCTTCCAGCATGTGGCATTCCAAACAGCTTGTTCTAAGTCTTTGCAAGGGGGTACAAATAGTATGGCCTATTACCTATCTTTATGTCCTAACTCCAAACTGCCTCCAACCTAGCCTATGTGCCATTGAACTACAACAAGCTACACAGGCCCCTGAGAGTGCTTCTTAGCAGACAGGTCCAGGCCTCATGTGGTGGTGCATACCTGCAATTCCAGCACCAGGGGAGGCTGAAGCAGAAGGATTGATCACAAGTTCAAGATCACCCTTGGCAATTAGGTAGCTTGGCAAGATTCCATTTTAAAGGGGTTGCTGGGGATGTAGCAAATTTAGGGTGAATGCCCTAAATTTGATCCCCAGTACTACCAAAAAAAAAAAAATGAAAGAAAAAAAAAAGAAAGAGGAGGGGGAGCAGGAGGAGGAGGAGGAAGAAGATAAGAAAAGACAAAGGAAGAGAAGGAGGCAGCACAGAGCTATGGCACAGCATCAGCTTCCTATCAGGTGAACACCATGGACATAAAGGAAGCCATCTGCCCAGCTCTACCCTAATATTTGTGTGGCCGGGGTAAGAGGACAAATGGACACTCATGTTTAAGAGCTATCAGTTTGTCAGACACACAGCAAGCTGAAAGATGTCCTCTAATCCTAACACATAACTAATAAAAAGAAAATTGTTTAAATATAAAGTTATAGATGATATGACAGAAAGTTAAAGTAACTAAACAACTGAATTAGTATTGTATCAGAATTATTTTGGAGTAGTGGCTACAAATAGTAATATTTGAATGAGTACTAATGTCTCATATTCATAATATGCTATATACTTATTCACAAAATATATTTTTTCTCATCTTTGGTATATCAAAATTACTAATTATGCTATACATTTGAAATTTTCCTTTTTTACTTTGAGGAGAATAAAAAATAACAAAAATAATAAAAATAATACAGAATGTCCAAACAAAATGTTAGGTAATTAACATCTGGTTGTTAATAATGATTGCTATATTGCATGCTGTTATCTTCAAAGTAATTGCTCAAATTACCAGACAAAAGCATGCAAAATTGATCAAACAGTTAAGCACTAACTGTTCCCTTCAATAAGCCAATAGAAATTACAGTTATTCTAGTACAGTTATCCTAGCTATCTTGTGTGTGCATATATATATATATATATATTGCCCTTTTTTTAAAAAAATATATATATATATGTATATATTTCCTCATTCTTTTCTAAGACTTTCACGTAATTTGTGTTTCACAACAGGAAATGCCAAGTTAGGCAACCTTTTCCAAATCAAAAATTATTATATAGCTTTTATTCATTGTATTTAGACAAACATTTCTGCCGGGATAGTAGCAACAGAGCTGTCAATAAAATTCTCCAAAAGACATTTAGTTCAGAAATGAATGTTAATTTAGATTCATGCTCAAATATTTGCAGGAGATTTTTCATATGATAAATTATCATTCCAAAAATATGATCATGTATATTAATTTCCTCATATAGGTTTCTTATTGCACATTCTTAAGATTATATCTGGGTTCATGTAATGTATCATAAGTCTTTTGTGCAATTTCGGAACAGTATTACAAAAGCAAATAACACCAAGTTGTTTGATTTATTTAAATCTTTCTTGGACTGGGACTATACCTTGATTTCTAATGATCAGAAAATGGACTTATAAAAATTAACTTGAAGATTCTAAAAATATGAGTCTTCTTCATAGTTAGATGAATATTTTTATTTCTTCCTGAGGTGGGCTTGTTACTTTTATTTTATATTGCATATATAGTTTTATTCTTCTTTAAGTGTTAAAAATGTTTAAATTCTTTTAAAAGCTAATTAGCCAAACTGATCTATTTTTTCCTAAGCTTTTGCTAACATTAATAGCAAGCAAATAGGTGAATAAAAGTACTCAAATAAGTTTCATTTTCTGCCAAAGCCACAATTTACTATTTAAGAAATGTTCTGTTGTTAGCTGCTATCGTATATTTTTGAATTTTGTTTAAATCTAATTGCTCAAACAGCACTATATCAGCATGCCCATTTTATAACCAAAAGTATCCATTAGGTCAATTTTGTGGTGCTCTTTTGATGTTCCACATTAGGACAGAACTTAAGCATATCATATAGAATGTTTAAATTGTTCCACAGATGTCATCAACCCAGCACGACCGAGGCCCTGTTCCACGGTGACAAATTCAAACTTGATCTTGAGCTTTCTAGCCTATAAAACTGTGAACCAAATAAGCGTCTCTTGTTTATAAATCACTCCAGTCAGTGGTACTTTATTATAGTAGCACAAAACAGACTAAAAAAGCACACACTGCACACACAAATTCTGCAGAGAAACTATAGATGGAATTACCAGAACTTAAAAAAGGTCAGATAAACAGCAAATGATCAAGGGGCTGCATGTACTGGGGGCTGTGTTATAACACATTGTGCTGGGGGCTGTGTCACAACACATTAGATTGCCTCACAAGATGAGAGGCTGGACAAGAGGTGGAAAAAGGGTCTAACCCATCCTTTCCTATGGAATGCATTCATGTTATAATTGATTCTCATGATAACAATATTCATCCATTAGTCATGACCTAACCACCTCTTAATGTCCCATCTCAACAATGTTGCATTTGAGGATTAAGTTTCCAACATGTTTCACTTAGGGGACACATTCAAACCATTGTATTCCACTGCTGGTCCCCAAAATTTATGTGTTTCTCATATGCAAAGTACATTCACTTCATGCCAATAACTCCAAACTCTTATTTCAGCACCAATTAAAAAATCCATTGGGGCTGGGGAGATAGCTCCGAGGCACAAGTGCCTGCTGGGCAAGTGCAAGGTCGTGAGTTCTAACCCTGGTCCCACAAAAAAAAAAAAAAAAAATCCATTGATTCAGCCAGGTGTGGTGGCACATGCCTGTAATCCCAGCACTTGGGAGGCTGAGGCAGGAGGATTAGTGCAAGTTCCAGACCAGCCTGGGCTACAAAAGTGAGCTCAAGGCTAGCCTGAACTGCATAGTGAGACCCTGTTTCAAAAAAAAAAAAAGTCCATTGATTTATATAAATGAGATACAGATAGGACTTGCAGCATGTTTCACTCTAAGGCAGACTTCCTCCAGTTTTGAGCCTGTAAGATCAAAAGAAATCATCAATTTCCAAAATACAATGGTAGGACATGTCCATTCTAGAGGAGAAAATAAGGTAAGTGCTACAACTGGCCCCAAAGCCAAAACTCAACAGCAAAAAACATCAAATTTTAAAGTTCCAGAATAATCTTGCATGAATACATGTCTCATCAACCAGGAACACTCGGGGAGGGGCTAGGCCCTCACAAATGCAGGCAGCTTCATTGGGTTTTCAGGGCGCATACAGAGTTGCAGTTCTCACAGATTAGAGTCCTTAGAATGCAGTGGAGTTGCATGCAGGTAGGTCCACCATTCTGGGGTCTGGGTGGCAGCCCCTGACCCACAGGTCCGCTGCACATTGCTGGAGTAGGGGTTCTCTGCAGTGGCTCTGCCTTATTACAAGTTTCTACCAGGTCCTCCAGGTTGTCCAAGACACCCTCTGAAATTCAGCTGGAGACCAGCATGGCCCTCCCAGTTGCTCAAACAGGGTGTGCCTGCAGAAGGAGCACTCTGCAAACACTGAGAGCCTAACACCTGTGCTTCCTAAGGTGGCAGATGGAGCTGAACCGAGGTCTCAGAGAGTCCCAGGCAGCATGGCCTGCACTGGAATGTGGAAAGAAAATCCAGGGCCATGCAGCCCAGTGAATGTTGGGCCCCCTGCTCTGGAGGTTCTGCTCTGGTCTGTGATGAGAAGGGCTGCCTCAAGGACCTGGGAGACCCCTTCAGGTCTTCCTCCCTTTACCCAGATGAACAGCCTGCGATTCCTTTCTACCTGCTGTAATCTCTTCAACAAATGGTCCCTTGACCACACCCTTAAGCAGATCTACTAAGCATGCATTTTCATTCTTTATCTTGTCAGGCTCACAATTTTCAAAATGTTTTGCTTTCTGTTTTTCTTATGCTATAATCCCATCTTTAAATTATTTCTCTTTTCATTTTACTGTGAGGAGGTCAGAGAAGCCACAGCGGACCTTGGACACTTAGTTGCACTGAGGCATTTCTTCTCCCATGTATTCTAGTTCATTTTCTCTTTCCACCTTCAATGTACAGAATTCAAGCAAACTCTTTCTGAAACCATGGACCAGGAGCTACCTATACTCCAGTTTCCACCCCTTTGCCCCAAGTTCCCTCTGAGATCTTGATGGAAGGGTGACTGACAAACGGGAGTTTATTTCACTCATGGTTATGCTACATAAGTATGCAGACATGTCCTAATATTTTAATTGAGAATCTAAGTGTTCTCCATTACAGGTACATTTATTGGCTGAAGTCTACCTTAAATATCGGTTGTGAGACATATAAGGGTGCTAACAATATACTAAGCAGAAAATATAAATGGCAGCTTCCACAACCTACTACTTGAAAGAATTTAGGATAAAAAAAACAAAGCAAAACCCAAAAACTGAAGTTCTGAGGTTAGGGGTGCATGTGGTCCACTGTTGCAGCTTACGGTTAGCATCTACAGAATAAGGCCCCGATTTCTACTCCCAGCATGAAGGACAGAAACAGATGAGTGACAGACAGGAGGGCAGGGAGGAGAGGGAAAGGAAAGAGAGAGAGAGAGGGGAGGGGGAAGAAGAGGGGGGAAGAAGAGGGAGGAGTAAGAAATTTTGCCACGTTCCTAAAATGGAAAATTGTAAGCATGAATTTGAATTGAAATGTGTCTTATTAGTGGCAGGGTTAAAAACTTCAGAATGATCTGGTATGCTGAGCTATAAAAGGCTTAAATCAACAGCTTTCATCATTACCAGTTTTGCCAATAACCCACTGTGATTATGGAACATTGGATTATGTATACAATTACTTTCTCTGAGTTCAATGAGAAGAAATTTTTTGTACCAATAATGACTGGAGAAATTATCATGTCTATACCCTGTGCTCTGTATAACTACTAGGAGGACAACAGTATGCAGTCCATCAAATATTGGAAATGTACTACTAATGTGTTTTGAAACTGTCACATTGTTATTTCTTATTAAATACAATAAAAAAGTAAAATAAAATAAAAAATATTTTAAATGATCTGGTATCTCAGTTTCTATAATCATTACACAGTGAAATATGTAAATGAATTTCTTTCCCAATTTACTGATTTTAAAGACATTAATCTTGACGGTAGAATCCAACATGTAAGTTAGAATTTCTTCTGTCATTCTGATTTCTTAAACTGATATCAAATCCATCCTCCTTTTCATCCTCACTAATCACAAATTAGTAATTAAACTTTGATTCAGTAGAGCATATATAATTGGAAAACTTTTTGACTGACCTAAAAGGCTGTGCATTTGATAAGAATAATACTTCTGCTAATTTGCATTACTTTTGACCATTATTTAAGTCTTCATTAAATAAAAAGTCTAGGCTGAGTGTGATGGTACAGGACTATAATCCAAGCACTCGGGAGGCTGAGGCAGGAGGATTGCCTCAAGTCGGGAGGCCAGCCTGGGCTACATAGGGAGTTCAGGTGCAGCCTAGAGCCATACAGGGAGCCCCTGTCTCAAAAGAATGGAGGGTGCTTTGGGGTTATTTCAGTGGTTTAAGCGCTTGCACCGCAATACCAGTCAGGCACAGGGATCAGAGCTTCATCCCCAGACCCACGCATAAGGCAGCCTGAGCCAGCTAAAAAAAAAAAAAGAAGAAGAAGTCATAGTTTCTTGTTTGCAAATCCAATGAGGGTCGAGTTAAATGAAGTCTGCTCACTTTCATTGTTTCCAACTATTTAATAGAAAGTTTTTTTTAACTTTAAATAAACTTGAAACTTGAAATTTTTCCAATTTTTTACACTGAAATTTTTTTTCTTTTCTGAATTCTACTTCGAAATTCTATATTTTCATTCCAGTCCTCTACTTTTTCAGTGATCTTCATTATCAACGACACAAAAGATTCAATGCTGAAATGTAATAATACATTCTATTTTTTAAAAGTACTGCCTGGGGATATAGTTTAGTGGTCTCAGCACCTGCCTAGGCAAGCTCAAAGACCTAGGTTCAATCCCTGGTAGCATAGGGCGTGCCAGCCCCAGGCACAGAGTTGGCCACAGAAACCATGCAAGGTGGCACATTCCTATGCTAGGGAGGCTGACACAGGCGGATCACTATGACCCTGAGCTGCATAGTAAGACTCTGTGCCAAATAAATAAATAAATAAATAAATAACTTTGTAAGTGCCTACATAGAAGACAGAAAATTTGAATATATTTTAATAAAAATACAAATAAATTTAAATCTAAAATGAAAATCTTTTCTAAAGTACATAAAATTATTAACATGCAAAATATAAATATTAATGAATACCAAATTATAAGGCAAAGGACTGACAAGATAGCTCAGTGGTCTAAAGCACCTGCTTAGGCAAGCTTAGGCAACTGCAAGGACCATAGTTCGATCCCTGGCACCACATGCTGTGCCAGCCCCCCCCACCAGGGCAGGCTGAGCCAGCCATGACATTAAATAAATAAATAAAGTTAACATGACTGATTCCTTTAAAAAATCATAAACCAAAATAATCCTGATATTTTGTCTTTGAAAATGTAATTAATTCATCAAAAGTTTTTATCATGGCGTGCACCTGTAATCCCAGCACTCGGGAGGCTGAGGCAGGAGGATCGGTACAAGTTCGAGACCAGCCTGGGCTACAAAACTGAGCTCAAGGCCAGCCTGAACTGCATAGCAAGACCCTGCCTAAAAAAAAAAAAAAAAAAGGTTTTTTTATCAACAAAATTTATTTGCATTTCTACCTTTCATTCCTCAGCTAGTTGCCAATATCAAGAGCCAGTGGCACGCTTTAAGCATATCATAGCTAGACACAGATACACACAAACTCATGTTTGCACAACTCCCCTCAGCCACTTTAAGCAACTATTACAAATCCTGATTATGTCTTGGGTGATTCCAGGCCCATGAATCGCTTGGCACCAGAAGACTCAGCAAGACACGCTCAGCACCAGTGGGAAATGGAACTTCATTATGCCAATGACTCTCTCAGGCATGCTGGGAGACGATTAGGCAGGTTAATTAATATATCTTTCCCTTATCTAAGTGCTTCTACCGTTCAAATCTGGCCTGGACTCAAGCACTCTCCCATTCTCATGCTGGAAGGAATGTTATCCCCAACTCCTCGTGGCATTTGGATGCAGTTGCCTTTCTCTTTAGGAAGCGAAGACATGGAACAGAACTTCCCTGGGGCCTGATGAGGTCTGACACTGGCCGAGTGGCTTGGGATGGCAGCGTCCATGGCTTTTTTTTTTTTTTTTTTTTTTTTTTTTTTTTTTTTTTTTTTTTTTTTTTTTTTTCTTATTTGCGTCTGTAGTTTTCCTGTCTTTTATGAACGCAGTTGCTGCCGTCATGACTTGTGACCACTTGGCAGCATAAGGCCCCGCACCTCACTGTCCCAGCTCTGAATGCGGTGCTTGACTCCACCTGCTTGTATTTCACCCTCCTGGGTTTTAGTTCGAGCCTCAGTGCACAGCAAGCACTGTCCTGCAGAGCCCAACTCAGGCTCCTGCACATCGGGGGTCTTTTTCAGTCACTTCATGATTTATTTATCAAGAACATGAGCTGAAAAGGATCCCATCAGACCCTCACAGGTTGTAAAAGCTTCTTTGGGAGAAGAGACCAACATTCATACGCACTCTTTCTGCCACTGGAGCGGCACACTCTGCTCTTTCCAACTCCTTAACTCTTATTTGGATGTGTTCTCAGTAATGATTTTCATAGAAAAGACTCCTTTAGAGCTATGGCTGCCGAGTCCTGACACAGGATGGGTCGCTTTACAAGTTTGGGGTTTTATGGCAGTGGGAAAATGATCAGCATTCAATGGAACATGTATTTCCAGTTTTGAATTTTGACCTTTTCCCAGGCTAGCAATACACCACGCACCTATAGCTGGATGCTCTGCTGCTTTGAAACTGGTCAGATGTGCTGCTCCATGTATTTTGATGAGCAAATTTTGTGCCAGTCTCTGTCTGCTTGGTGCTCTACCTGCAAGCTGGCACTTGCTGGAATCAATTGCTGAGTCATTCATTATCCTTTCTAGCCAAAAATACTTGTTTGGTACTTGTCCTTTTTGTACTCACTGAGCCTTCCAAACCAATTAAAGATGAGTCCTAAGGTGGCACCCCACAGTACCCTGGTATTTCTGGATTGCAGTGGGCCCAGCTCCCATCAGACGCACTACTGGGAGGGCAAACACACTGCAGTGTACTGTGCAGCCCATCGAGGGTGCTCAGTTGGTCAGGGGTGTGCAATGCATTGTTGAGTCAGGACACTTTCAACTTATGATGGGTTAATTAGTGCATAACTTCATCATAGGTCTAGTAGCATTGGTAGTTCAAATACTCTTTTTTAGTGCAGGCCAGATAGCTCAGCAGACTAAAGCTCCTACTGAGGCAGAGGCCAGTGCCAGGGGTTCAATCCCTGCGTGCCGTGCTGGCTCTGCCCCCCGGGGCTTGCTGAGCCAGTGATTGAGACTGGGCGTGGTGACACATCTATAATCCTAGCATTTGGGAAGCTGAAAACAGGAGGATCACTATGAGTCCAATCTACGTGGTAACACCCTGTAGAACCTGTCCTAAATACATAAAAAAAAAAAAAAACCTCTTTTTATATGTTCCTCTAGCTTGCTGTTCAATTCAACAGAGTGTTAGTTTTACCTTTATTTCTGTGATTGGATTATTTTCTGTTTCCCTCTCACAAAAGAACCCATCTGAATGCACTCTGGCTTACCCTTACATTGAGCAGCTCTGCCCATGTAGAAGACATACACAGGGTTCAAAGAGTTCAGCAAGCTTGCTGTGGGCTGAAAGTTTGGGTCCCTGAAATCAAAATATTGATGAGTTATCTTCCCATATGATGATATATAGAGGTGGAGGCTTTGGGAGGTGATCAGATGAGGAAGGTGGCTCCCTCAGAAACAGGACCATGGCTTTAGAAGAGGCAGGGGACATCTCTTCTCACACTTGTCTCACCACTGAGAAAACCAGGAAGCAGACTTCACAGGAATCAGACCACGTGGCGTCCAGATGTTAGACTTGGGTCTCCAAAGCTGGGAGGAGGACATGTATATTGAATAAGCCATGTAATCTATGGGATGTATGTGTACATGTCCCACAAGCTCAAAGTGACCAAGACAAAGACATGCACAAACATCTCACATTCCATTCATCTTGCTTTTAGACCCTCTTCCATCTTGGAAAATCTCTGACTTTCAGATCCCTTCAACTGTTATGTGAAAAAAAAACTGAAAACCCTATTTGGCATTCCAGGGTCATTCTTTTTTTTAACTCTATGAGAAGAGAAACAATAATAAGAGGATAACATTAATATACTATGTAATCATTATCAGGGTATAAGATCTAAATTAAAAAGATTCGTACAAAAAAGAACCAATCAGGGTAAAAAAAAAAAAAAACCTAGCAACTAAGATAAACTATTAACAAACTACAGTGAAGATAAACTAGTAGTATAAATGAAACAAATTTCCATATATGTTAAAGTATTTCAAAACAATGGATATGCAATTTGGGGGAGTACTTTAACTTCTCCCCATTGTGCTACAGTGAATTCACCTCAAATTATAGAACAGGTAGACCTGGTAGTGCAGGACTACAGACACAGCTATCTGGGAGGCTGAGGCAGAAGGATCACAAGTTAGAGATCTACCTGAGGAACTTAATGATTCTGTGTCTTAAAATCTAAAACTTACTTGTTATTTCAATGTGCTGGGGATACAGGTCAGTGGAAGAGTACTTGCCTAACCTCAGGACCTAGCTGCCATCCCCAACACTGGGGAGAGACAGGGAAAAACTGGAAAATATTAACATGAAAATATTAGTTTCATGGTGGGCATGTTTATTATAGTACTCTTAGAAATAATTTCACTGCATTAGCAAAACTTTAAGTGTGGCCAGAAAACAGGCCCAACATAAGCAACAGTTGTGTTTTTTTCCCAAATCAAGCAGCTTGAATTCTTACATGGGAATGAGAAAGCACGATGATCACACTGTCTGTAGTGGTTCAGAATTTATTCTCAGCATGCAGTTTTACCTAAGCTCTGAGTATCCAGGGAAACACAAACCAATGTGACTGGAAAGTTTCTTAACTTTTTTGCAAATTTTAACTGCATTGCTATGAAATCATTTATTTACGAAAGAATGGCTTCCATCCTGGTTCCGCTGAGTACTTGAAAACCTAGAAGAATCAACAAATGATGGTAACATGTCTCTCTTCATTTTCCCACTACCCCCAATATTTAACTTCCTGCCTCCCAAGCTTTCCTGTGCACGTTTGCAAGATATTTAGTCCCTGCTCCAGCACACGGTTTTTCTTGTATTTAACAAAATATATACAGAAAAACTGGACACTGACATCACAAACCACAAAACAATTGTTTGCTATTAAACTGAGTCAGCAATGACAGTTTTTCACTAGATTTTTGGCCATTTAAGTTTACCTCTATTTTAAGCACCCACATCAGTAATCAAAAATCGGGAGTCAATCAAGAAAGCATTCAGTGGGGGTAATTCATAGGTGGATAAGCTGGCTTGGTGTTCAACATCTGAACTTTGCATTCTCCGCATATCCTAATGGTATATGTGAGGAACTGAGTGTGCTTCCCAAATTCCTACAATGGTATCCCAACACTGGTAAGTTAGTGTCAGGAAGTGGATTCCTTGGAAGATAATGAGGTTATGTCAGCCAGCCCTCAGAATGGAATTAGGGCTTTTATAAGAAGAGCTGAAAGAATTTACTTCTGCTCCTCCCCATTACGTGAAGACAGGAGAAGATCCGTAAGCCAGGAAGTTGAGCCTCACCACAATAGTATTTACGAGCGCCTGATCTGAGACTTGCCAGCCTCCAACTGGGAAAAACAAATGTTTGCTGTTTAAGCCATCAGTCTATGATAATTTGTTATAGCAGCTTGAACAAACTAAGACAGCCGAAAAGGGTCTTTATTAAATGCAGTTGGCAGAAGAGCAAAGCATCAGACTAATCATACTCAGCCTCAAAAGCTAAAGCAGTGGTCTGCGGGCTCCACTAGAAATATCACTGAAGCTCAGAAGAAGAATATTTTATTAGTGTGTTGAGAATAAATTAGCAAAGGTATGACCTGGACTAGGAAATTTAACCATGCCAGAAGGCATGACCTTCATTTGGAACCAAAGCAATTATCCTGGCATAGAAAGTGTACCATCAAGTTCTAAGAAAATAAGCATTGGATACTCTGATTCTGTAGCCTTAGCAGGCAAAATATACTTTTCCTTTTCCTCATAAAAAAAAAAATGCCAAAGTTGCTTTGAGGTCTTTATTGCTTACAAAATAGTATTAGCAGTAGAGAGGCAGAATTTGTCTGTGTTTATCAGGTAATGCAACTGAACCCTGAATGTAATCTCTTATCAAGCACATACCTATAAAACACATAACTCAGCAGTTATATCTGCTTTAAAAAATAGCAGATAGTTCTGCTGAGATTCTACATGCAAGCTCTCTTTGGAGAAAAATGGCACTTCTCTTTGGAGTTGTGGAACAAGTCAAGGAAGGGGTCTAAAGAAGGGGTCCTCTGGAAGTCCCATGCATCTCTAGGAATTCCAAATAGCACCCCCATACTGCTTCTTGGTTGGCCTCACCTGGGACGTAAAGGATTATTGAAACTGTTCAGCAGCAGGGTTTAACTTTTTGTTGTTACAAAAGCATTGTGCAAACTCCACCCCCTCCACCCCCATGCCACTTAGATTTTGTTTTATTTGTCTACCATGGGTAAATTTGAATTTGCTAAGTTCTGGTCCTGACACGATATGAGTCGATCAAAATCTTTTTCTTTGGAACAATAAACTTTGCAAGCGTTGTACACAAGGAACAAATAGGTTCTTAAAAGCTGTATTTGTTTTGGGGCAACCGCTATGCAGCTCCTTGGAGGAAATACTGATCAATCTACTGGCCAATGTTTTTGCAGTGTTTTCAGTTAGTGTCAAATTGGGGGATTTTTGCTTTTGTAAATATTTTGCCTCCAGGCCTGAGAACCGACCTCAATGGTAGAGTACTTTCCCAGCATGAATGGAGGCCTGGATTATATCTCCAGAACTGAGGGGGTGAGGGGACTTGCCTCAATTGAATGATATTAATTTTATGATTTTTGGATTTTGTTAGCAGTTTCAGCTCTTGGCGGGAGCTTATCCAAAAAAGGGAGAGTCTGTGCTTATTTTGTAACTATTTTCATAATGTGTTATATGCTAGATTCTCAAGGAAAATAATTTCCGCAATATTTCATTAACTATTCATACTTGTGAACATAAAATTAAAAACAAAATTTGACCTCTTTATCATATTTTTTATCACTACCTCTAATATTCTTTCATTTTACTGGACTGTCACGCAAAATAGGAATCTAAGCTCGTCTCAGCATTGCAATATCCTTACAATTTCCCATGACCAATACCTTCAAAACTTTAAATAGGAAATAATTTTAGGTTTACCCAGATTCTGTCTTCCCATTACTGTTCTTTTTCCCTGTGTCCTACAGGCTGTGGGTGTGGAGCAGCCAGAAGAAAACGTGCCTCTGAGGCTTTAAAAATAAGAGAGATTTGAAGACCTCCAATCCCCCACCTGCCTGGAGACTGGCTGCTGCTCTGGTACTATTAATTTACTAAGATTGTACATTTGAGCCACGGTGAGTAAAGAGGACTAAATAGCTTTCGTATGTGACATGTAAAAATGAAACTCTACTTAGACTGTCATTAACAAAGTGAAACCAAGAGAATCATCAAAAACTGAAGGCGCGGGGGACTGCAGTTCCATCCCCAGCTCCACATGTGGCACCAGGCCTGTCCTTAAGGCAACCTAAGCTACCAAAAAAAAAAAAAAAAAAAAGCTCTTTCTCAAGTTAGGGCTGGCCAGAAAGCTCAGCAGACTAAAGCGTCTGCTTAGGCAGAGCACAGCAGCTGGGATTCGGGCATGCTGAGACAGCAATTGTGATGGGATGTGGTGGCGTGCTTCTGTAATCCCAGTGCTTGGGAGGCTGACAACAAGAGAATCACTAAGATCTATATAGTGAGACTCTGTACCAAATACATTTTTTTAAAAAATCAAAGCATGATGCCTTTCACCTTAACTCCAAAAGACTATTTGTCAAAAGCTACCATCAAACCAATGCAACATTAGCCTCTTACCTCCTCCCTCACCGGAAGTGGTTAAGACATTTTCTAGCTTTTGTGGAGGACAGCATCTGCTCTGCTCACTGTTAGCAGCTGCACAAACACGAAAAGATGTGTTAGGCACATCTGCAGGCAGAGAACATCTGTCCTGTGTCCTTTCCCCTGCCAGCCTCTGGCAGGTGGGGCTACATGGGAAGCATTTCTAGAGCACCATTACTGCACAGAGATCAATGGTTCTCAATTAATCCTGGTTAATCAAACATTTACCTAGGTGTTGCTTTGAAGGCATTTATGCATATGGTTAGCACCTACAACTAGTTGGCTTCAAGTAAATCAGAGTACCCTGGATAATGCGAGTTGCCCAGGCAACCAATAAAGGCCTTAAAAACAAACAAAAATGAGATTTCTTAATAAAGAAAGATTCCTACCTCAAAACTGAACCAACTGACTTGCCAGCCTCCACAGTAACAGGTGTCACTTCCTTAAAAATACACCACCTTGTATAGATGCACTGTACATACTGGCTCTGATTTTCTGGAGAACTTGACTGATAGGGAATCTTCTTCCATTTCTGTTCCTTCCTTGTAGGTTGTAGATTGTGAATTAAGAGAAAAGCCATGAATAGGCAAGCGTATTCATGTTGGAGAACTGTGATTTTAAGAACTATACTTAGTATTGGGGAAGATTTTTGGAGAGAACTAAAACATAACCTTCTTCCATGTGTGTACACACACAGGAGACCACTACGTGAGGTGGCTTTACTATAATTCTTTTGTTTTATCTTAAACACATAGTTATATTTGTACTACAGGCTAGATCTCAGAACTCTTACTCAAATTTTTGGCAAGCATCCACTGTAGAAGTTGGATTTCTTTTATTGTATAGAAACCCACAATCTTTAACCATAGGCCATATATTTCAGCATTTTCATATTTCATTCTAACAGTGCTTAATAACTATAGCCATTCAGGACCTTGCACTTTCTGCATTCTCAACCCCTATAATTGTTTTTAGAAGAGTGACTTAAATACAAAATGCATTTGGAAGAGTTAAAAAAATTAATATTTATCAAAAGTGTTAATGCTTAATTGTTTGATCAGTCTTACATACCTATGTCTGTTGATCTATACTGATTTGATGATGAAAATATGTAATGAGACCATTGTTAAACTTTTCTTGTTTTGAAATTCTATACTATATACACTCATACTTGTTACTGTTTCTGTCTTTGTTTCTGCTATTTGTACTTTTAAAAATAAAAAAATTTTTAAAAAGAATACATACATAGTCAAATACGACAGACCCTCAAATACAAAAAAAAAAAAAGTATAGCCATATTTGACGTAATTATATTTCATTCAAACAGTAAGTTACTTTTTTTGAGATAAGGAGACCATTTCCTAGAAAAGGCTGAACAAACTTCAAAAACTACTGGAATTGTTAAAATGGAAACTGCTGATGAAGGATGTTGCAAAAAATATTATCTTTGGCATATTCAGTGATGAGGCTGCTTAGGTACAAAGTAGTTCACTGTGCTATGATTGTTGACCCCTAAATACTTGCAAAAACATATAGAGATAGAGACAGAGATAAAGACAGAGACAGAGACAGAGACAGAGACGGAGACAGATAGAGATAGAAACAGCATTTGTGAAAAATTTCTATCATGTCAGAAAATTTTAAATCAGTATATATTTAGGAATTGGAGCAAGCACACAAATGTGCTAATAAACCTCTCTTCATTTGCTCTATAGTGCTAGATGCTAATGATTTCTAGTTGAATAACATCAGTTATTTCCTCATTCTATGTTGGATTATATACATTAGTTTATGCAAAGAAATTGGATAAATGCAAGTATAAAAAAGGAAAAAAAATTTTTTTTTTTTTGTCTTTTTGAGACAGGGTCTCACTGCGCAGTTCAGGCTGGCCTTGAGCTCACTTTTGTAGTCCAGGCTGGTCTCAAACTTGTACCAGTCCTCCTGCCTCAGCCTCCCTAGTGCTGGTATTGCAGGTGTGCACCACCATGCCTGGCTGAAATTTTTATTTAATTAAAATTTTGTATTACTTTTTTTTTCAGACAAAGTCTTGCTGGGTAGTCCAGCCTGGCCTTGAACTCTCTAAGTAGCCCAGTGTGGCCCAACAGTTCATCCTTCTGCCTTAGCCTCCCCAGTGCTGAGCTCACACGTGTGTGCTACATGCCCAGCTTTAAATTATGTGACTTTAAATTTAAACCTCTGACTAATCTTAGAATTACCCAGCAGCTACATTAAGTATCTCTCCTTTGAAAACAATGTGAAGTGAATGTAGTGATGGTAAAAGGCTAGAGAACTGATCTATTTACAGCCACCTTAACTTTTGAGATGTGTTATACTGCTTATTTTTTTAATACTGCTTATTTTTGTTAGTATTTAGTCTCCTTTCTTGCAGAGATCTAGTTTTTAAAAAGAGGATATACTTAATTTCTTAACTCACCTTGGCTTACAACTGAATCCAAAGAATTACATCAATTCTGATATGCAAGGCATTGTGGGTAAATCCAGACTTGTGCACACATCTCAATTCTTACCAATTCCCAGCTATGGGTTTTGCCAAATTAACCATTCTCAGCATTGGTTTCTTCATAAGTAAACTGATAAATTAATTCTTACCTGCCATGTCACTAAATTGCCAGAATCATTATACTTACATATATAAAAATGATTAACTATACATATACCCCCAATCCACATTCTTTAAAAAATCAGCACAGTACTTGGCAAGTAGCACATGTTCATTAAAGAATAGGCACTGTTCTTATCTTGAGAGTCTAGAAATTATCATTACTCAGAAGCATTCAATTTTAGAAAATTTATCTTCGAGTTCAACGTGTGTTAAAATTAAATGATATTTTAAATGTCTGTTCATATTTGTTCTCCCTGTGAAACTCAAAAACACAAAGACTCATTGGATAAGAATTTCTTGCTTGTATGGCCTACAGTAGAAACTGAAGTTCTAGGAGGGATGAGGGGTCCTCAGACAACCCTGGGGGCAGGCAGGAATCAGGCATTCTGGGGCCTGGGTCACAGAATGAATCTTTCTCCTGCTGTTCCAATTGCTGTTCCAATTTCACCACTCCAACAGCTGTTCCAATTGCTGTTCCAATTTCACCACTCCAACCACTGCAGTAACTGGCAAGTCAAGAGTCAGACTCCATGAAAGCATCCCCGCTATCTACGCTAGGTGAGCAGAAGTAGGAATGCCTGTCCCACACTTTCACCTTGACTCTGCTCCCCAAGAGCAAGACAGTGGCCGCCACAGAGGAAGGAGAATGCATGCCAAGGAGAAAGCAATGCTCCTCTCCATGCACAGGAGCTTTGCCTTTGGTTGTTCTGCGCCACACCACATACCCAGATAGTCACTGCAATGACATGAGCTGAACAGATAAGAAGAATCAGAAACTGTATTTCTTTTATGCCTGAATACACAGAACATATGATCGATGACAGAGAACTTAGGATTGTGGCTAGCACTCCTGAATAAACTACTACCTGGCAGTTGTATGACAATTTTTCATTCCCACTTTTACACTGGGAATGTCTGCTCTCCTTCCCTCTCCTGTTTTTCTCCCTTACTTTGCACTTTGGTTTCTATAAGTGATCAGCTGGTGGAATCTTCCAGACCCACGTTTGAACTTGAATGGGCCCACTGCACAGGCAATAATGGCAGGTCCCCTGGCTCCATAGGAACCACACTCACTGGCTTACCCTGGAAGTGTGTGGGTGATGCTGTTAGACCCTCACTTCTGGTGGGTAACAATCCTGAAGGAACGCTATCACTGGGAAAGTTAGGTTTTTCAAGCTTCTCAACCACAGTGAACTGCAATCTTCACCACTAGTCACAGAGCATTCGGATCCTTTTTAGAAAACACCACAATATACTGTGGTGTAAGGAATTATAGCAATGTATGTTTACCAACTGATCCCTTATAATTCTAATAAAAAGTTAACATTTTCCAAAATTTGCAACATATTCAATATCATATGTTTGTAGGTTATAGGGATTTTTAAACAAAAATCTGTCCACAGTACAGAATAACAGCAAAAGAAACAAAGGCTCACTAGACATGGCACTGCAAGCCTGCAATTCCAGCACATGTGAGGCTGGCACAGGCCAGTTAGAGGCCAACCTGAGCTATACAGCAAGACCCTGTCTTAAAGAGAAAAACAAAAGGAAAAAACTGCCATACAAATATAAAACAAAATCCATAAAACATCACAGTAGACCCCCTACCTACCTCAAAGTGTGTGTAGCAATACCATATTATAGTATAATGACCACTGTACATATGGGTGACCCTCAGTTTCTTTTTCTTTTTTAGACAGGGTCTCAGTACATAGTTCATGCGGACCTTGAACTAATAGGGTAGCACAAGCTGGCCTCCAACTCATGGCAAGCCTCCAGCCTCAGCCTCTCGAGCTGGGATTGCAGGTGTGCACCATCATACCTGGCTCAGCCCCCAGTAGTTAGAGACTCCTGAGATAGCAAAGGATGTGGTACATCTTAGAAAGATGTACAAAGTAATTATCCAAAAAAATGTGTGAAAAGGGAACAAACATGATTCTGGAAGATACTGATAACAGCAATAATAGTGGCTGACACTAATTAAGGATTTTCTAGGTGCTAATTTCTTTAATTGGATAAACTCATTCAGCCCTTACAGCAAACCCCACCAGGTACTACTATTTTTCCTGTTATAGATAAGGAAACTCACAGAAGTTAAGCACTAGTTCAAAGTCACTATGTAAGTGAAGATGAGTGAGATTACAATGGCAAACAACCCTAAAATCTCCAGGAATAAAAACAACAGTTGCATTTGTCATTTGTGCCACCTGCCCATCATGCCACTGCAGGGACTGTGCTTCTCAGAAATCTCACTCAGGAATGCAAAGTGATGTCACATCCACTGTCTGGAATGAAGCTAGCTGTCATGGAGAGGAGAGAGAAAAAGCAGCTATAAAAAGACAAAAAAAAAAAAACTGACTCCTCTCTAAATCATGCAACCATGACTTATTACAAGAAATACAAAGCCATGGAAATGTGCCACATGCCCAGAGGAGATCAGAACCCCAGATGCTGGGGGACAGTCTGCACACAATCCCAAGTCATGGAGTTACATGGCGAGAAGCAGGATTCAAAGTCAAGCATCCCAGTAGCAAGAGTTCATACTAAAAGGCTACGGAGGCCTCCAAATTTTATATACTGAGAAAAAAAGACTAGAGGAGACAAGACAGGGCCACATCATGTAAAGTCATAGCTTCTTGCAAAAATGTTATTTCATGATCTAGACATGTTGGCACATGCCTATGATCCCAGCACTTGGAAGGCTGAAGCAGGAGGATCACAGGTTTGAGGGCAGCCTAGGCAACATAGCAAGTTCAGATCCAGCCTGAACAACATAGTAAGACCCAATCTCAAAAATAAAATAAAGTGCTCTTTTGTGGTCTTACAAAATGCTGAAATCGTGGAGGAAATGTAAAAGCTTCAAGACAACTTTGCTTTTTGCACAAGTCACAGGATTAGCTAATAAATTTATTACCAGTGAAATCAACACAGAATAATTTGTAGTTACTCTCTGGAGAATAAATCTTCTTTGCTCATTGTCAAAGGATGACATGCAGAAAATCCCTTTCAGAAAGGAATTTGGCTTTAATATCAATGAAGAACTCTATGACCTTGAAGTCTTAAAAATAATAATCACGGGCATCTTTCCAATATATCCATGCTTACTTAAATTAAAGAAGCCTCCTGGCCTGGCCAGATAGCTCAGTGGACTACAGCGCCTGCTTAAGCAGAGCACAGCAGCCTGGGTTCAATACCAGGTGTGCTGTGCCAGCCCTGCCCCCGGGGCATGCTGAGATGGTGACTGAGATTGAGTGTGGTGCTGTGTGCCTGTAATCCCATGGCTTGGGTGGCTGAAAACAGGAGAATCACTACGAGTCCAATCTACATAGTGAGACCTTGTAGACCTTGCAGATCCTATATACGCTGTACCAAATACATTAAATAAATAAATAAATAAATCTTCTTACAAAGTAATTTGTGCTTGAAAGTAAACAAATGAGATTTACTCTTCGGATAGCTTGTTTTGGACCTTATCGGTTTATGTTCCTAAACAGTTTTCCTGCACATTTTCCCTGACTACTCACTAACACTGGGAAAAGGTGAATATGTTCAACTTTACGCATTTCAGATTTCCACCTGTTTCTGAATGCTTATGTATCTTTCACAGGATTCTGACATCAGGAAGTATTCCCTTACCAAATCCTTCCTGAAAAAAAGGATTAGTAAAGGGATGTGGAACATGGGTATCTACCTCTCCACCAAGCAAATTAAGCAATGCGTCACAAATAGTAGCAGCAGTTAAATAAGCCAGAGTAAACTTAAGTAACTATGTGTGCTTTTATAATGGCTTTAAAACTTTTCAAAACAAGATGTGTATGACTTTGCTGCGTATATAGATGTATTCTCATATATGTACTTACATCCTTGGGAAAACAAATGCTACATATGTGTTTGTAACCTTAGAAAATGAGTTATACTTCACATTTTATGGCTCAGCTCATATATGCCTGGTCCATTTAAACAAACAAAATTAATTCCTTAGTACTTAACCATTTTCAAAACATTAAACTATAGCCTTAAATTTTATTACAGATGCTTTAAATGCAAACAGGAGGCTTCTAGCTTTTATATCCTGTTTTCTTAGTCTTTATAATCACAAAGCATATGAATCTTTCTGAGGGCCCCAACCCAAAATTTATTGACCCATGACAGTGCCTAGTGTTACATAACCACTGATTATTGTTCGGCTTTTAACATCAGCCATACCTCCGAGAACTCTGAAAGACTTGCAATCAAAGCATATGAAAGTTTAACCATAATTTATTACAATTGAAAACTGCCCTGCCAAGTCATAAAAAGATCTAAGGAAGACCGCCTATCTTCCTAACCGAGGATTTCCTTTGCACTTAGTAGATATGAGATTAGGAAATGCTAAAAATATCATAAGAAGTGAAATATGAATATAGATGGAGGAAAAATAGAAAGTGTTGTCTTTTGAAACCTAACAGCTAACTCAGAAGATCTGTGATTTGCTAACATTTTCACCTTGGAATTAGAATTTTTCTATAATAAATCATACATGCCTCCCATTCCAAAGTACTCATTTAGGGATGAGGAAACTTTGAATTTCACTTGTCAATATTTTGCAGGGATTCAGTTCTAAGAAGAGTTCACAGACTAAAACATCCAGTTATGTGATCACCTAACACCCTTTTTTGGTGTGAGGACACCTAAAGACAAAGAAACTATGTCCTCTTTCTCCCATCAAGAGTTTACATCCCAACACAATCTCTAATAATTGGTAAGATGAGGATAGCCATTAAATTTTTACATTCTCAGAAGCCTATAAGAGAAATAAGAATTAACACAGATGAAAGTAAAATCAGAAAAGAAAAAATAATAACTCCAAAATTTAGGGAAGTACAAAAGCAAGAAGTTTGATAACATACGATTACTCTCTATATGTAAGTGTTAAAAAAAACTTGGCACTTGGCAATGGACCGTATTCTCAGTGTGTGCAAAATACAGTGCAGGAAAAATTAGATGATCAAACCCTGATGTCTGCCTTCACACTGTACTATGTCAAAGTGTGAAAACTGGAAAGAAATGCAGAAGTGTGAAATACCTATAGTAAGCTTGGGCTCCAATCCCTAACTTACTATATAAGCAAAGAATGGGTATAGTATTCTGGCTAGTGCTAGATCTTTGGATTTACAATGTACCAGTCAGGATTCAATCACAGAAACAGAATATGAGAGATCATGTTGCAAAGAATTGGCTTACCTGACACTGTAAAGAACTGCTTATGTGATTGTGTTTCCAGTTAGGCAAGTCTGCAAGGTGTAGGACAGGCATCAGGAAGGGTGGCTGGAGCTCCCAGGCAGCTGCAGTCCATAGGTGGAAGTTCTTCTTTAGAAAGACTCACCTCTGCTCTTGCTGCCTTTCAACTGATTAAGCCAACCTCATGCCTATGATCTAAGATAATCTCTACTGCATAAGGTCAACTGATTATGCACATTAATCACATCTACCAAAATACCTTCACAGCAATCCCTAATATTTGAATGAGTACTACAGTGGATGCGAGAGTCTTGCCAAACTGATAGGGTCAATCTGACCATCATAACAGACCTGATGTACTCCATCCTACCACTTCCTAATCATATAGTCATGAGAAAGCTTCTAATTTCCATTAATTCCTTATCTTCCTATCTGCAAAATAGAGGCTGTAAGAGTAACTAAATCACAGGACTATGGTGAAGATTAACTGATATAATCTATGCAAAATGGACCTGCCAATGTGCTTGGCATGTAATAAATTCCCAGTGAGAATTGGCCATCACTGCTGTCATCCTCCTCACGGTTGGCATGACGCTGGACAAATCAATCCCTTCCTTGAGCTTACGAGATCAGCATGCTAATACCCATACTGCAGTGATGAGAGATTTGTTTTGCAGTGTTGGGGATCAAAAAGCAGACTTCACACATTTAAGCAAGTGCTCTACCACTAAGCTACATCTTAGCCCTTAAATTTGAAAGTAATTTTGGAGAAGTTATGGGTCAGGTGTCTTAGCCTTGACATAGTTCTCTAAAGCACAGTCATATTTCTTTGCTTTCTAGCTAGCCTTCCTGTGAATCTCCCTATCTCTACAATGAGGGTAATAACTGGACCTACTTTACAAGGCACAGTGAAATTTAAAAAGCTGACTTCCATAAAGGACTGAGAACCTCCCAGTACAGAGGTGTCAGGTCTCTGAGAAGATCATGTCATGTCTGGGAAAGTCAGATAAGTAGCTTCTTGTATAAAATATTATACTCCTCCAGATTAAAGGACAGGGATTTTCAATATTTACAATGCCTCTTTTAAACTGAAATTCCTATGCTCCCTTATGGAGGAGAATTTGTCAATAACTATCAAAATTCCAACCTCAGAAGCTTCCCTAGGAATCTATCATGCTTTCATATATCTGTGTATGCTCAACTGAATTATGTCAAAAGATAGAAAACAAATCAAGTGACTATCAATAGGGGTTGTATTTTCTGTCATGTTAGTATATTACAAAATACTATTCAGCTATAAAAAATGAGACCACTTCCTACATATTTATATGCAAATATATCCAAGATATATTAAATGAATAGGGCAGCGTTAAACTACGTGAAAGACTGAGTGTGGAATCTATATATCCATTATGTACTAAATGCATATATACATATACATATATATATATATATATATATATATATAACATATACATATCTCTTTGCATTTTTATAGAGAAACTCTAGAAGGACACAAAAGAAGACCATAAAATGATAAACTTATGATGATAAGATATTGTGTGGAACCTGGGTGAATGAAAAAGAGACTTGAAGCAAGACATTTCACTGTACACATTTTTATTTTTGAATTGTGAGTGAATTTCATATTTTTAAAATATACTTTGATGAAGTGATTCAATGACACCTGTTGTATCAGTTAGCTGTCTCAAAAGTGCTGCAGAGGCCACACCAAGACTTAATAATTATTTATTCTTAAAGATGTTCAGGTCAGCTGCAGCTCACCTGAGCCAAGCTGGCTACAGAGAGAGGCTCTGCCTCAGTGTTCAGTGCTTGGAAAACTGATTCAGCCTCAGATATGTAGATCTACTCCCTGTGTCCCTCATTATCCTTAGATTAGCCTAGCAGAGGCACAAGCTGTCTCGGGGAAGCACACAAAGCCCCTGAAGGGCTATGCTTAAAAACAGCACAACTGCTAGCTAGACACTATAAGCCAAAGCAGATCATAGGTGGAAGAAATGCTCTCTGCCTGCAACAGAGCCACGGCAAGAATGTGGCTACAGAGAGGAACCAGAGCTTCAGTGCATCCCAGCTATTGATCACTGAGGGAGACATCTAGAAATACTCTAAAAGCAGAACTGTGAATCACAAATCTAAAGAGTAGCAGAGAGTAGGCATAACTATATTCCAAACATTGAACAGTCTATGAATGTAACATCTTGTCATAGACACTTAATGTAACCCCTGCCAATACGGAACTGGAATGAGATGGGATGAGATGGGAAGGGATTAGATGGGATGGGATGGGATGGGATGGCATGGGACGGCATGAGATGGTATGAGATGGGATGGAATTGGATGGAACACAGACTTTTAAATTTCTAGGACTGAGAGGAATGCTGAACCACACTTTACACAGCACCTTTTACAGATGAGGCAACTGAAGCCTGAAAAATTAAGTTAGAACAAATAAGGAACTTAGTTAATTTGAGCAATAAGAAGCACTAAAAACAAACTGTACAGTACACCTGCATAACCTCTAGGCTCAGGCTTCACAGCCTTAGCCATTTGTGGATATTTGTGTAAAACCTAACTAATAATTGTAGAAATTCCAGCAATTTCACAGAGACTGCAAATAACCTCTACAACTGTTCTTTGGTGGGAGGTTTGTGAGTAGCCAATCTAAGCGTGCTACTCAGTTCTCCTTTGGGCTCATTGGCTGCTGCCCTGTCACCCCTTTCTGGCAGATGCACCTGCATCCTACCTCAGGACATGTTCCTGTGCCATGGTAGCTTTCTCCAGTATTCTGGGTTTTGTTCTTCTAAACTCCCTAAGCTCCCTAAGATGCCACCAACACACCTTGCACTTTTTAAGGCTTTATTGATATAGTACTGTATTAAATCACATAATTGAGAGGACATAGCACATTAATGTTTAAACTGTAAAAATAGGCATGTATAGACATTTTTCTGACCATCTCTAAAATTCATGGTTTTTCACCATTCCCAGGAATTAAGACTGTAATCCCCCAAGAATTTTCAGAGTTTTATGGTCATTATTCCAAAATGTAATTACCATTTAGGGTAAAGACCAGTCTTAAAGGGAAAAAGTGAAAATATACCATAAGGACTTTCTAAAATGCATAATGGCAAAAGCTGATTAAAATCTGCTGAAAGTGGAAGAAATGAAAAGAAGGGACTTCAATGATATTAACTGTTGACAGCCCCTACAGTTTTAAATCAGCACAGGTTTCATGTATATGAAGGACTTCTGTTTTAGAAACAGGTTTGGGGGCCAGGGAGGTAGCTCAGTAGAATAAGTGCCTGCCTGGCAAGCACAGGATCCTGAGTTCAATCCCTGGTACTGGAAAAATAAAAGAAAGAGGCAAGTCTGAAACATAATTGAATAATGGTAGTGTATATTACATGTTCATTTTGACATTCCTTACTTCAAAGGAACAACAAAAAAAAATCTCTGACATATACCAGAATCCCAGTCTACCTGTTCATGCAAAATACTATTACTGGTTCTTTATGTATTATAGTATTAAGGATTTCTAGATTTGTAATCATAAATATACATGATATTTACATCTCATCCTAAGGATTTATTTCTAAAGACTTAGAATAATTCAATATTTACTATCCCAGATAAGTAGTTTTTGGTCAGAGAATATGGACATGATATTAAAACATCATATAATTTGCAAGGTTGATCAGCTTGAAAAACTAAGCTATTCCTAATTTCTTTTAATTGTAGGAGACTCACAATATTTCACTTATATGGAAACACAAAGAACACAGAGCAGCCAACAATGTAGGAGGATAACAGTTACACCTTATTTTTGAGACTGACAATATAGCGATAGTAATCCAACTTGGTAATGAATGGTATGAGCATAAGAGCAAGCGAATCTGCTAATAGAATACAACGTTTTCCTGGCAGCCTTGTTGCAATAATAATTGTGATTGAGCAAATGATCCACTAAGATCACTGAATCTTTCTCAAAGACTCAACTGTGTATTCCTCTCAGCCTTACTCTTGCCTGTTTGAGGCCAAGCATAGGACTTTCTATGTTATCACTAGTAAATTTTATCTTATTAGTTATTGCTCTTCTTTTCAGCCAAGATCTGTCTGGATTTTAACTCTGTCATTTAATGTGCTCTCTAGCTCTTTATGCTGCCTGGGGTCTGTGAATCTGGTAGTCATGTCATTAGGATTCTTTCAGCTATAATTGATAAGAACCCAATGCAAACTCACCGAGGCCAAAGGTGAAACGCATTGGCACACGTGATCAAAAAAAATTCTATAGTGAACTCAGGTGCAACTGGATCCAAAGAATCAAATTATATCACCTGGGCTCTATCTCATACTTCTCAACATTATTTTGCTCAGTATAAGCTTGAGTGTCTTGACTCAATGATCTCAATAAAACTCGTGGGTCCATCTCTCATTGGCTACAAATGAATCTCCTATTCATTATAAACCAAAGAGTGTAGGTAGGAGAATATATTTCTGATTTATGTGGCTTGAGGAATGTTCTCACTCCTGGGGCCATGGATGAAGTAAGGATCCCTTCAAACAGATGCACTGAGGAGTGACAAGAGGGAAGGGCAAGGGCTGGCTAGATAGCTCAGTGGGCTAAAGCACCTGCTTCGGCAGAGCACATCAGCTGGGGATCAATCCCCAGTGTGCTGTCCCAGCCCCATCCCCAGGGCACGCTGAAACAGGTGACTGAGACTGGACATGGTGGTATATGCCTGTAATCCCAGATCTTGGGAGCTATAAGCAGGAGAATCACTACAAGTCTGATCTAAATAGTGAGACCTTATAGACCCTGTACTAAATTTAAAAAAAAAAAAAGGAAAAGACAACTGTATTAGTTACTTTTTGCTTGTTGCTGGGACAAATACCCGACACTCAAAATGAAGATAGGAAAGGTTTATTTAGCTCACAATTTGTGGAGGTTTCAGTCCATATTCGGCTGGCCCAAGGCTGAGTGGAACAGAGCAGAGAGCATCCAGTTCATGGTGGCGGAACAGCAACAAAATGGCAGCAGAGGTAGCCAACCAAACACGGCAGCAGAGAAACAGCAACAGCCCGAGTCTGTCTCTCTGTCTCTCTTTATATTACATTCAGGCTCTCCGCCTTAGCCCCCACCTTAGGCTACACCCATAATCCCAGGGATCATGGATCAAGTCTTAAACTCTAGAAGTCTCTGCCCAATGACTACATGAGGCTTTGGGGGGACAACTAGACATAAACCATAACAACAACTTTCCAAAAAAAAAAAAAAAAAAAAAGGGAAAATTTTATGGGAGAATGAGGAATAAGTAACACAGAAAAGAAAAATAACATGTACACACAGCACTTACCTATGCTGTTGAAAGAACTTCTGAGAACAACCAAATGTAAGGATAAATAAGGAGTTTAAAAACATAATGTAAAAACAGTAAATTTAAATTAAAAATCCAGGCTAGACAGATAGTTTAGTGGTCCATGTACCTGCCTGGCAGTACAAGGACCTGCGTTCAATCCCCAGTGCTACATGCTGTGTGATGTCAGCCACTGAAATGGGACATAATGGTACATGGCTGTAATCCTAGCATTAGGGAGACTGATACTGAAGGATCACTATGAATCCAAGCAAGATCAAGTAATAAATAAATAAATACACACATACATACATACATACATGCATACATACATACATAAATAAGGGCTGGCCAAATAGCTCAGTGGACTAAAGCATCTGCTTAGGAAGAGTGCAGCAGCCAAAGTTCCATCCCTGGCATGCTGTGCCAGCCCTGAACCCAGGGTATACTGAGATGGCAGTTGAGACTGGGATATAGTGCATGCCTCTAATCCCAGTGCTTGTGAAGCTGAAAAGAGGAGAATCACTGTGATTCTGATCCATGTAATGAGACCTTCTACCAGTGGTTCTCAACCTTTCTAATGCCATGATCCCACAGTACAGTTCCTCATGTTGCAGTGATCCCAAACCAAAAAATAATTTTGGTGGCTACTTCAAAACTGTAATTTTGCTACAGTTATGATTCAGAATGGCTTTAGGTGATCCCTGTGTTTTGGTTGTTTGGCCCCCACCGGGGTCGCGATCCACAAGTTGAGAACCGCTGCATAGACCCTATACCAAATACATTAAAAAATAAAATTTAAAAAGAACATACTAACATGATCTCCAAAATCAAATCTACTTTTAGATTTGATTTTAAAATCTGGTACTGAAAAGAAAATGAATGAATGCTAGGCCTGAAGGAAGCAGGAGAAAGTCATCTCCATATGTAAAATATTAAGGTTGGTGGATGGCTCTACTCTATTTTATCGAGTCTAGATACTGGAAAATTTGGAGAAGGCCTGTATCTCAGCCAGCTCAGCCTACTATAAGAAAACACCATAAACTGGATGGTTTAATCAACAGACATTTATTTTATATTTTACAGTTTTAAGGCTGGGAAGTCTAAGATTAAGGTGCTAGCAGATTTTGTTGTTGATAAGAGTCCTCTCCCTTTCTTGTATACAACCATCTTCTCATTTGTGCTCACGTGATCTTTCCTTCACATATGCATGGGGAGGGAAGGGGAGAAAGAGGGAGAGAGAAAAAGCGAGAATGGGAGATGGGAGGGGCTCTGAATCTAATCTAATTATCCACCCTAACACTGGAAGTCAGGCCTTGAACACATGACAAATATCCAGTCCTTAATGGTAATAGCTCAGAAGTCAATGCCAAGTGCGTGACATTTATTTAGCCACTATTCACACAATGAAAATCAATGGAACCAAAGATGATCAATCTGCTTCATACCCAGAAATAACATTCTTCTTAAAGAACCTCAATGTACACATGCAATGAAAAAACATACTCTGCACCTCCTCTAAGATTCTTCTTCAACCGAGAGCTAGTATCAAGCTAAAACAAAATCAAGAAAAGAAAAATGCCAAGAGTGTTTTGCTGACCTAAACTGTGTCCCCTCAGCAAGGAAGTCCAAACCCAAAAGATTACGCCTAATGGAAGCAAACTGGTCAATTAATCGAAGAATATGACTTTAAAACCACCTTTTAAAATCCACAAGAATATCTGATAATTATGTGATTGAAGGAAACTGGAAGTACAAGATATAAAATGGGTAATGTCAAAAAAGCAAAGAAAATTACAGGTTATTATGCCAATTAGGGCTTTTAAAAATATGTTTTTAAAGCTCAGATATTTAGCTATCACAGGACTGTCATTTTCATTCACTGGATCCACCAAGTGAAAACAGGGAGCGGAGTTCCCTTTCTTATCTAGGTCTTAAATGGTAAAAAATAATAATAATAATAATTTGAAAAGCATATAGAGAGCCCCATCCAAGCACTGCATGTTCACCACAGTTTTGCTTCAAGACCAATCCCACTGTGCTGGAATTTTCAAGTTTATTGTCGCTTCTGCTGACAACGACAGGAGATACCTTATATTTTTGATACCCCAGGCCAAGGTCATGCACCTGCCCCCGGCATCAGAAGCCTTGATTTCTAGGCCTTACTTTATCATTAGCTCAGCAGATAAATCTTTTGCTGCCTATAAAGTGGACTACCACTTAGCCAATGCAATGAAAAGGAACAGACAACAATAATGAGAGAGAAGGTAGCACTTGACAGATGTACCCAAGCTGCACGACCTCACTAAGCACCTGTCCCTGATGCATCCTGGGTAACTTTTTTTTTTTGTCTTTTTGAGACAGGGTCTCGCTATGCAGTTGAGGCTGGGCTTGAGCTCACTTTTGTAGCCCAGGCTGGTCTTGAACTCACACCAATCCTCCTGCCTCAGCCTCCCGAGTGCTGGGATTACAGGCATGAGCCACCACGCCCGGCTCTGGGTAACTTTTCATGTGGTTTAGGATGCTCACATGGTAGCAAAGAAATAAAAATGGATAGTGATGAATTAAAGCAGTATTAACAGTATTAATCCCTAATGGAGAGCATGCATCTGCCACCTACTGCAATGCAGGAATTCATTATTATTAAGATCCCATTTCCAAACCCAATCACAAACTGACATTGGAAATACTGAATAATTCAAAGTAGAAAACATATAGACAGTATTTATTAAAATGATGCAACACATTTAGATATTCTCTTAGTTTGTTATATTTAGTATGTTGTATGACATACTTTACATTCTAGCATTTCATGGTGCCCTAATTCATAAGAGATTTTATTTTCATAACAGCTTAATATTTATAATAAAACTGTAAAGATAGAGTTCCTTTGTACCCCTCATTCAGATGGATTTTTACTTCAGGTTGAACCTCTTTTATTTTCTCTAGATTTTTATTTTTAAAAAGTATATATGATCTACTTGATAATCTAACTCACTAGTAATAGAAATCTGGTGATCAGACTCACCAGTCTCTACAGTGTTCTTCCTCAGGTCAGCTTTCATCTGTAGAGCCATTTCTTCCATTTATCCTGCTTCTAAATAATATTTGTACTAACATTCCTTTGCCTATCACTACTAGAAATCCTGAAAACGTCTCCAAATGTTCCATTCCACCCAGCAGGCTCCTGTAACCAGACCCACTCGCCCACTGAATTTCTTCTGCGCATTTCTACCCTCGAGCTCCCATCCACTTGCTCCAGCCTGTCCCCCATGGCCCTGTGATGCCTCGCTGAGATTTCTTCACTGATCCTTGCATTACACTCCTGTCTCTTGGGCCTTAGGATTTCCATTTTTCTGGGGATGACGTTTCATTTTTATAGCTGTTTTTTAAGAGTCATGGAAGAGATATTTTTTGGAACATTCTTTATCTAAAACTGTCCTTATTCTGCCCTCATAAGTGATCCACAGTTTGCTTAAGTATATAAGATTGTAGATTGACTCCAGTACCACAGGCTAGCTGGCCCCACCCCTGGGGCACACTGAGACCTGAGACTCACACCTGTAAACCCAGCGCAGGGGAGCCCCTGTAGACTCCGTACTGACTACATTTAAAAAAAAAAAAGACTGCAGATTAGATTCTCTCTTCACGTCCTGGTAGCATTGCTTTATTGTACTCTCTCTCCATTATTTCTGTGAAGATGTCCTATGCCATTCTTCAATCTATTGTACGTGACCCTGTCTGCCTGGAAGCTTTCACCATTTTCTCTGTAATCCTAGGAGCATGAAATTTTATGAAAACTCACTGCACAAAGCTCCGTTCACCATGCCAGCCATTCGAGGGCCCCTTCAAACTGGACCAAGCTGACTGAGCACCTTGCCTCTCTGCCTTTCTATATTTTAAAATTGTACTGAAATCTCTCAACTGTTAAAGATTCTACTCCCCCATGTTACTGAAAGTCCTTGAAAATAACATTTCAGGTATATTGCCAACTCAATCATTAACTCTAATGGCATATATTCTGACTTTGGAATAGGATCTAAACCTTAGAAGGCACAGTCCTTCCAGCCTAATAAGCCTAGTCACCTGAGTTGAAGTTATCCACTTTTTTCATCTGCCTCCACATATAATTACTGGCATGGGCCTGGTTAAATGAATTATAGGGCATTTACATTCTAGAATATATATAACTATTGTCCCTGATAGAAATCACTTGGGAATATGCTGACCTTTACTACTAGCTGTTTAAATGTGTATTTCCCAGGAACAAGACATGCTGTTGTGTATTGCTCCTGATTTTATGACTAGTAGATTAAAGGAACAAGATATGCTCTTACCAACATTAACTATAGTGAGGAATTCCAGATATAATGTATCCACACTGGACACTGTCCAGAGAGATTTAACAATAAGAGTAGAGTAGGGCCTTTCCGTAGCGTGACCATCTCTCTTCTTTCATCCAGTGACAGAGGTCCCATAGAGCTCAGGAACATGGCATTATGCATAATTACTCAACAGTCCTAATGTTTTCCAAACCCAAAGTCAATTTATTTTATTACTGGTCTTTGATAGCAGAGAATTTCAATGCACATATTGAAGTGCTGGGTTTTGGGTTTTTTGTTTTTTGTTTTGTTTGTTTTGTTTTGTTTTTTATGTGTACCACCTCTTCTTTTACTCTATTGTAAAATCTGGAGCTGTCCTAATTTATAATTGTGGAAAAAAGATTACTGTACTGGACTTGCTATTCTAAATGCCTGAGCATAATTCTTTCCTTCATATGTATTTGGAATTTTCCCTACCAGAAAGTTTATCAGGGTCAAGATCTAAGAACTGACAATGTTCTGAAGAAGGGACATATAATGATATTTACCTGAAACTTATAAATGTAGTCACTTACAACCTTTACTAGCCTTCAACATGGCTTCAGAACAAATTTGAATTTTAAAAAAATTATTAGTAATTCAACACTACTGATACATCTAGGTGATAAAAGAAGTACTTTTTAAATCACTCTAAGTTAGGTTACTTGTGATTCTTTCCAAATTGTGAAATAAATATACTTTATGTAAGCAATCACAATGAAAATATAACAGTGTGATAAAATTTGAAATTTAATGTTACAGAAACGAAGGATAATTCTAGGAAAGGTATTACAATATCATAAGAAGGGTTAAGTGGAAAGAATTAACTAGAGTGCAATATATTTGAAGTTTTGTACTATAATGTAATAAATAATGTAAATAAATGTTATAATTTTAAAAGTAACTTTGAATCATTGTTGCAAGTGAAAACAATACTCCTCTTACTTAAAAAAAATTAGCAATATGGGCTGGGGTTTAGTTCAGTGATAAAGTATTTGCCTAATATTCTCAAGACCCTGGGTTCAAATCCTAGCCCCACCCCCACCAAAAAAAAAAAAAAAAGTTAAAGAACATCCTAGCAAGTGCAGCCAGCTTTCCTTCTTTATGCCTTCCCAGCATCCACTAGAACCAGTTTTTCTTCTACCCTGTGTAATATAGAAAACTTGCCTGTCTGAAGGCTGTACTCCCCCTGGCTTTCATGAGCCAGGACGGCCCCTAGGTTCCTTGTACTCAGGTTAATCTTCTCACTGTACCTTCTAGGTGTGACCATAGGATCAGGGCTGACACAGTCACAGTCTCCTGATGAGACTTATGGTGTGAACCCTAAAGTCCTTCTCTTCTCTCTGATCTCTACTTATAAGACTAATGAAGTTTGGAGCCACCAGTGATCCTCTGACTACCACATGAGGAGAATGAGCCCAAGAGTGGAGCTGAACTGAGTGACAGAGGACACGAGAGCCAGGAATAATGCAGAGCTCCGGATCACAGCTGTGCCAAAGCCAATCCACACCTAACCTCTGTAGCTAAAATAACCAATAATTCTGCTTTTGCTTGAGCTATTTTGAGTTGGATTTTTGTCACCTGCAACCAAACAATCTTACACCGATTAAGCCAAGACCTTTCCAAAACATAGTGTATAAGTACATGTATAAGGCATGTATAAGTACACTTAAACAGTGGTGGCACATTTGCCAAGTAAGACTACAGAGCTATATGGATGCACTATTTGATTTTTTATGGCTTTACTGTTCCACTACTCACTTATAAGGCTCCCCAGACAGTCTATAGCCAAAAAGGGAAAACGTGTGTATGGGGAAAAGAGGTAGAACTAGAGGAGAAACTCAAGACAAAGATGGCCCCTAGCCTGAAAAGCACTCAGATGTCATAGGTTCACTGAGCATGACACAAAAGACTACAGTATTATATCATTTAGGCTCAGGGTGCTGAGGTTATAACTGGAAGTTTGGGTTACTGGAGACAGTGGCTCAGATTCTCAAAGACAAGTTTATTTTTCAGGGAGATGAAGCTGATTTATATCAGATCATGCTCTTGCAACACACTGAAAGTGAACTCATTCTAAGCAAAATATATCACAGGTTTTCTCTTTGGGAACACCTGAAATTGGAGAAATATTCAGTATGATTTCCAATATATTAATGAGAATTGGATACTCGGTATCAGCCAAGTTTATTACACGGTTCCAAAAACTGTGTAGAAACACAACCTTAAAGGTGTAAGAGATACAGTAAAATGTAAAGAAATGGAACTTAAGGATTAAATACTACATAGGAGAGAAAAGAGAAAATATAGGGGGAAAGGTTGTATTGTTGTTGTTGTTTAGCTCTCACATTTAAACTTATGATCTGATCAGTTTGAGCACTGTGTAGCTTTCTCTTTTACTTTCCACGGGGAAACAACTCCACCTTCTACCACACTGTGAGGAAATACTGTCCACAGGCTGCTCTGGTTCCCTGGACTGCATTCTTCACTCACATGTCTGTCCTGTGGCTTCTCTCCTGGAGGCACATTCTGGAAACTGAGCTTTGGGCATTTTCCTTCTTCCTTTTCTCCACTTAATTCCTCACCCAGAAGACATGTCTAGCTCTAGCATGAACTGGGTGGCATTCTCTGTTAATAGTTTGCTTGCACAGTGTCCTCCATAAAAGCCCTCAGCATCTTTGTCCTGCTTTTGCTTACCAGTGCCTCATGGAGCCTGGCAGAGATGGAGCACTCAGTTAAGGCTGATTGGAACAACAAACACAACATTTAGTCTGGGAAGGACCTCGGAATGAACTGCCACCTTATGTCAGGTGCATACTGTGGGTGTCAGAGTCAGCTGGTGTGCCAAGAGCACAAAGCTAGTCTCTTCATCCTTAACCCAATGTGCATCTACTAAACCAGAATTTCCACCCTTTTTTATGGTGTTCTCAAATGTGTTCTCAACATATAATCTGGGATGTGATCCTTCTAAGACATCACAGCAGCTATCATTGTAATATTAGAGATACTATGCATAAGAAATACCAGCAAACACAAATATTCAACTTTTATTAACCACAAATTTGAAAATGGATGGTGACAGACTACTGTCTTTAAACACAAAAGAAGCTAAAGCCATTACTCCAGACTCAGGTAACACGTACAAGTCTTTTCCATGAAGATGCCAAAGCCGTCCCCTGATTTTTGCCTCAGGCTCATTATTGAAGTCTTGAGTTGGTGTGTCTGTATGTCCTACTCATCATGGTATAGATGAATTCTTCCTTAGACTGTTCACAAAGCTAGGAAGTCCTGCATTCTCCATCACAGAGACGGCCATCCCTCCCCATCACAGGGGTGACCCACAAAGCCAAGCACTCATCTTAGATGTGTTGTTGAATCCTTAAGTTCCATTTCTTTTTTGTTTTACAATATCTGTTATACCTTTCAGATTTTATTTCTTCTTTCATGTTCTTATACTAGGAAGACAGAACAATATTTACACATGTGGGTCTGGTTTATTTCACTTATGAGGATAGCCTCTAGTCGCATCCACTTACCAATGAAGGCTTCGAGTTTGTCTTTCTTTATAGCTGAACAATATGCCATACTATAAAAACATCACATCTTTTTCATCTATTGTTCACATGGTGAGCATTTTGGCTGCTTTCAAGATTTGGCTATGACAGGGCCAAGGAGATAGATCAGTAGAATAAGCACTTGCCTTACAAGCACAGGGTCCTGAGTTCAATCCCTGGTACTGCAAAACTAAAAAGATTCAGCTACAACAAATTGTGCTGCTATAAACATGGGTGTACTTATATTACTATGGTATGATGTTTTCAGTTCTTTTGGAAAAATACCCAGAAGCAGCTATTCTTTTTAAAAAAAAAAAAAAAGTAATTAATGTACATAATTTTCATCTTAACAAACTCTGTATGCTGATATCTGCATCTAAGCAACTACATGGAGAACAGCAGTGTGTAATACAAAAGCCATGCCTGAATGCCTGTCATCTTGGTCTTCTAATTGTGTGCCATTCCTAATGTCATATCAATTTTACTATACTCTCTTTAACATAATTTTTTAAAAGGTAAGAGAAGAAAAAAAGAGAGACAATGACAAAAATTTAAGGTTTCTTGGAAGCAAGCAGTAACATTCAACCATATGTTCAACCTTGTGAAACTATATCTGTTAATCTAAGTAACAGATTTGACGATAAAAATAGATAACATATCAGGGCCAGGGAGATAGCTCAATAGAATAAGCACATGCCTGGCAAGTGCAGAGACCTGAATTCAATCCCTAGTACCACAAAAAAAAAAAAAAAAAAAGATACTATATTAACCATTGTTAATTGCTACTCTTGCTTTGAAAATCCAATATGCATCCCCTACTTGGGTCTACAATTATTCCAATTTAACATGGTAGGTAATACTATTACCTCATGCTGATTGGAAACTCTGGTTGACATTTGCATATGTTACATTGAATTAAAATTTTTAAAATAACATAGTAAATCTGTTAGACTTTATATTAGCAAAAGATTTATTTAGATACAGTACCAAAATCAGATTCCAAGAAAAAAAGATAGCTTAAACCTCCTCAAAATTTAAAATTTTTGTGTTACAAAAGATGTAATAGAGGGGGCACGCGAGGCAGCTCAGTTGATTAAAGTGCACGATTCAGCAAAGTCACTCAGGTGCCAGGGACTGCAGTTCGATCCCCACCTCCACGTGGAGCATGAGACCTGCCCTGTAGGCAACCTGAGCCAGCCCCCCACACCAAAAAATGGTGCAATAGACTACAAGAAATCCTTTGCAAAACAAATATCCAGTGAACAATTTATATCCAAAATATACAAAGAACTCTTATCACCAGAACAAGAACAATAAATCCAGAGACTCCATTGAATAATACGACCAGATGTCTTGTTAAAGAAGCCATGCAAAAGACTAATGGCTAATACAGATATGAAAATATGGTGAACATTATAATTAAAGGAATACAAAGGCAAACAAGAAATTGGTGCCATTTTGTACCAGTAGAATGACTATAATAAATAAGACACATAATAAATGCTAAGCATGTGAACAATAGAATCCTCATATATTTAATTAGAATGAAAAGCAGAGAAACTTTGAAAAAAAACCTGATAGTTTCTGGAAAAAAAAAAAAAATGTAAGTCAAGAATGGTGGCACATGCCTGTAGTCCAAGCATTCTGGGAGGCTGAGAGGCAGATAGACCTTTAGATCGAGCCTTGCCTGGGTTCAATTTTTGGTATCAAAAAAAAAAAAAAAAAAAAAAAAAAAAAAAAAAAAAAAAAAAAAAAAAAAAAAAAGTTACATATAAAACTCCCAAATAGAGCCAGGCGTAGTGGTGCACGCCTGTAATCCCAGCATTCGGGAGGCTGAGGCAGGAGGATCAGTGCGAGTTCGAGACCAGCCTGGGCTCAAGGCCAGCCTGAACTGCATAGTGAGACCCTGTCTCAAAAAGACTAAAAAAAAAAAAACCTCCCAAGTGACCCAGAAATTGAATGACTAGGCATTTATACTACAGACATAAAAGCTTACATCTACACTAAGACTAGTATAAGATTGTTCATAGCAAAATTATTCAGAATAGATCCAAACTTTAATATCAAAGAGAGAGAAATCATTTGATACCAACAGTTCATTTACATTTTTATAGACTTTTTAGGGGGACACTGAAGGTTGAGCCCAGCACCTTTGCACTGATCTAAATCCTAACTCTCACCTCCTTTTCAAGACAGGATCTTGCTAAGTCACTTAGTTGCCCCATCTGAGCTCGAACTTGTGATCCTTCTGCCCTACCTCCCAGAGTTCTGGGGATATAGGCATATACCTCACCTGGTTATAGGTCATAGTCCCTCTCAGTACCTTGCCCTCAGGATACTCAGAGTTTGCCAGAAGAAAGCATTCAGAGCCATAACTAAAAGTAGAGGTTCCAAAGATGGCACGATTCCACTGGTTGTAGGTGGGGGGAGACCACCGAAGTTTGGAGATTTCATCTGAGTAAGACTGTACGCAACAGCCAAATTCCCACCGCCTGGTGGGAATGAACAGTGCAAGACCTCCTCTGTTGAGGTCGGTGGGTGGATACGTCTCTTTTGAGGGTTTTCAGCTACAGATCTTTGTTCTTAATCTTTCTTTTTTCTTGCCAAACCATGTTGACTTGCCATTAGCTCCGTTATCATACCTGGCTGCTCAAACAAACTTGGAAAGGCAAAGAGCAGAAGGAGGGGAAACAGCTGCACTTTCACCTGGAGCCACGTCACCGCACTCTCTCCACATCGACACATACTGTGCTTTAGAAGGGACGATTTCACAAATACTGGGTTGTTTTTGTTTTTGTTTTTTCTTCAAAATTAAATGCCTGACATGCAGAGACAATGTTACAGAAGTAAGGCTCGAGGAGCAGGAGGGGAAGTCCCTCTAGCACCTGTACACAGCGCTCTGGCAAAAGGCACGCTCTCTGGTGATAAGCATGTCAGACCTGCAGGTACAATTTCTCCCCGATAACCACATGCATCAGAACTCAGTACATAGTGTTTTATGTTTTCCCACACATGGGAAATGAGTCCTGTCCTGAGTCAGAAGCCCACTGAGCCTGAAAGTCAACTGTAAAGAATCCAGTAGATCATCACATGGAAAAGTGCTACACTGAATTCCCTTATTTGGTTCCAAGGTATTTGGATGTCTTTGATCAACATGGCTATGTACAGTGTCACTATTTTCAATGCAGTGTGTCTTTTATTATTTATCATGCAATGATGACATTCAGTCATTAAACAAATACTAAGTTATGTGCCAAGTTATGACACTAAGTTATGACACCGGTGAAGAAGACTGAATAAAGATGAAAGATGGGGAAGGAGTTGAAGTATAGTCCAATATTTTAAAAGCATGGTCTATGAACCACTAGCACCTGAATTCTAATTAAGTTATTAGAATACATAGCCCCAAGCTCCATTCTATCCCATATAAATCAGAATCTCTGGAGGGAAAACTAGAAATATACACACATCCTAGCAACTCTAACATGCTTTGAAATTTGCCAACCATTGCTGTGCTAGGAAGGATTCACCTCGCAAATGCATAGGATAGTTCTCCCTGGCTCAGTAGTAACTATGGGCCAGTATGCCCTTCCATACTGCTTTCAGTGTTGAAATGTTCAGACATAAGCTTCTGGAATAAATGATCTGTGAAGACACTACTGTAAAATGATCAGTATCATGAAAATAAGTCTCACTGTAGAAGTAAGTGGGGCACACTGAAGATGAGAGTGATGGGCCAGAGTCAGGAAATTATCACAGAGGAACTTAGGTGTTACACTACAAGAGCTGGTTTTGAGACATTGGCTTAGGCATCTTTGGATGTGGCACTCCAGAACTGGATGGAGAAACTGCTGCCTCTACTAATCCATCTGCTCTGGAGCCAATGAAGTAATGCTCGGTGACCAGCCTCTTTCCTCCTGTAAGTCACTTTTGAGTCAAAGTCACCCTTGGTGTGTCAGATGGATGTCTCTCAAGCCACACAGAAGGACCCTAGATATGAGGAGACTAGGAAACATGACCTTTCATTTTTGTTTTGAAACTTACCTTGCAGCAAACTATGAAAACACACATGGAAGATGAGAAGATTTAAGCTGCTAACAAGCAACCTACCTTCAGAAGGTAGATTTTTTAGCCACTACACAACAGGAGCTTTTACTGGGGCCAAGAGTACATAGTATTTTCATTGCTGAGATCTGAGTCAGGCACAGAATGGTGGAGTTTCTTGAAGTGGAGCGACTGAGGGTTTCCCAGAGCAACCCCTGGAGAGATGTCATATAGCTATTTCCAAGGCTCGCTCCTCCTTCCCAGGCCTGAACAGTCCAAGCTGCATCTTGACACAGGAGATGGGAATGTGAGAGTCCTCCCCCTCTGCTGCTGACCTGAGAGTGCAAGAAGTAACTGAATCTGTTGATCAATTGCCTTGAAATCCACAAGAATCCACTATCGAGTATGATAAGAGCTAAATCCTCATTTTCCACATACAAATTTCAACAGCATTCAGATGGAAAATACTAAATAATTCAAGAGGTCAACTAAAGTATTTATCTAAGCTTGGATTTGGATCATAACCTGCAGCTCTCCGGACTGGAGACCAGCTCAAATCAAAATACTACACATGGGCCATACCAAAGCTCTTACAAGTGCAATTTGTCAAGCCAGAGATTTCCACTTTGCTTATGGTACAAAATAATTTAGGATTCAACAAAATGCATGCATAGACATTAAAGCAGATAAACTCCATGTAGGCTGAGAAGAGATTTGTTTCCACCCCACATCCCTATTGGGTGCTGGAAACTGAACGCAAGTTCTTCACACTGAGCTACATCCCTACACCCCCCCCCTTTTTTTTTTGTCTGTCTCTCTGACTCTCTATCTGTCTGTCTATCTGAAGAGGGCTTGCTAAGTGACTTATTTGCCTAGGTGGCCTTGAACTTGCAGTTCTTTTGCCTCAGCTTCCCACCATACTGCAATTACAGGCATATGACACTGTGCCTGGTTAAGTGTCTCTAAAAATGTCAACACCTTGCTCCTTTTAAAAATCGCCTTCTCCATGGCTTGCTGCCCCATCACCTCTATACTTGACTGCACACCAGTTGTTTGGGTCAGCATCTGAAAAAGCTGCTTCAAGGGGCAGAACAACAGGAAGCTACATACTTTAGCTCCTCTGCAAATCATGGCTTATCTATGGCCAGTATAAGAGCTAGCCATAACAAGAATGTTTCTCTTTTTATAAAAGTCCTTGAGCAAACCCTGGCAGTGTGGTATTCAATGGTCTTACATAATTTTTTTTTCTTTCCTGCTTGTTAAAATGTGTAGTCTCAGGCAGGCATGTGCATACAGCACACTAAGGTTTCATTTTTGTATTATCTACAAGGAACCCTGAGGCTACATTTTGTGCTCCATTGCAATAGTTCTTTAGCTGGGTTCTCTGTATAATTAATTTTTTCCTTCATTATGTTGTTCATATGTTAATACTTATCCATTTCAGACTCAAACTATTTTCTGATATATTTTTCTAACGTAAAATTTACTTATTTTAAATACACACTATGGTAGCCGGGCGTGGTGGCTCATGCCTGTAATCCCAGCACTCGGGAGGCTGAGGCAGGAGGATTGGTGCGAGTTCGAGACCAGCCTGGGCTACAAAAGTGAGCTCAAGGCCAGCCTCAACTGCATAGCGAGACCCTGTCTCAAAAAGACAAAAAAATAAATAAATAAATACACACTATGGAGCCAGTCATGATGGTACAGGCCTGTAATCCCAGGACTTGGGAGGCTGAGGCAAAAGGGTTGCTGTGAGTTTGAGGCCAGGTTTAACCTCACCTGGGCTACATAGTGAGCTAAAAAACACTGTAAATTACATAGCAAGACTCTGTCTCAAAGAAAGGAGGAGGAGAAAGAGAAGGAAGAGGAGGAGAAAAAGGAGGAGGAGTAGGTTGAAGAGGGGAGAGGGAAAGGGGAAAAATACATAACTGTATATATATATATATATATATATATATATATATATATTGTGTGTGTGTATATGTGTGTATGCATGTGTGTGAAGAAGCAGCACAGTTGTGTATAGTCATAATAACAAACTACACAATATTTCCAATAGCCTCTTTACAATTGGTCCTCCCCTACCTCCCTAACATTCAGCTCCATGCAACCATTAGTCTACTTTTTGTCATTATAGTTTAAATTTGCTAGAATTTCATGTGAATGGAATCATACAGAATATATATAATGTTATGCCTTTCTTACTTAATATAAGGTTTTTTAAGTTCACCTATGTTCTTACTGCATATCAAGATATCATTTCTCTTTTACTTATTGGCAAATAGATTTCACAGTATGGCTGTACCACAATCAGTCAGCAGATAATTGTATCATTTCAATGATGACTACTGTGGGTAGTGTAGTTATAGACACTTATCTACAACATTTTGCACACATACAAGTTTTCATTTCTCTTAGGTAAATATCTATAAAACAGGAAAGCTAGGCAGTGTGTCTGTGGTGTAAGTCAGTGTCAAATTGTTCTCTCCAGTAACTGGACCATTTCTGCAATCCCACTAGCAAAGTGTTTCCATTGTTTTACATCTTTGTCGACATCTGACACTGCCCAGCCAAACTTGAACTATCCCATTGAGCACATAATGTATTTTGTCATAGTTTTTAGTCTTGCATTTCACTGATAATGATTATGTTGACCACCTTTTCATCTGATTCATTTGGATACCATGCATTATTTTTGGAATGTGTGCTCAAATCTTTTGTCAATGTTGTCTGTTTTCTTATTATTGGTTATAAACACTTCTTTGTGCATTCTCAATCTAAGGCTTGTGTCATACACATGTTTTGCAGATACTTTCCCCCAGTCTGTATCTTTTTTTTTATTTTAAAGAGAACAAAAGCAATAAAAATGATATAGAACCTTAAACAGGATGATAGGAAATTAACTGTATTGCATATTGCTATCATGAAAGTAAGTGCTTAAAATTACCATACAGAAGCATCCAAAATTGATCAGACAATATAAGCACTAACTGCCTCTTCATTTTATGTTGTTTAGAGCAAAAGCTTTGAATTTTGATGAAAATAGAGTTACTGTCTATTTTGTCAGATTTCTTATGATACATCATTTTATGATCAATTTAAGAAACTGCTGCTCAACTCAGGCCTTCTTAAGTTTAGCACTACTAGCCTTTGAGCCTTGTTCCAGAGGCTGGCTCTGCATTCCAGGATGTTTAACAACATTCCTCACCCTTACCTGTTAGATGATGACTACATCTACTCCGGTTCATAACAACTAAAAATGTTTCCGCACATTGACAGATATGCATTGGGGTATAAGACCACCCTGGGCTGAGGAGCACTAATTTAACCTGATGCCATATATGTTTCCTACTGGGTGTGCATGTGTGTTCTAGAGGGATCACAATGTTAGCTCTTGCAGCTAAGGTCTACAAACGACAGAGTTACTATCTGTGCAATATGGAAAGGAAGGAGCAAACTTCATTTCTTCTATGTAACTATTTGGTTGTTCTAGTCTCCTTTGTCATGAATGCTATGCTTTTCCCATTGGATGACCTTAGTACATTTATTGAAAATCAGCTGGTCGGATATAGTTCTGAGCTCACTGTTCCGCTCATATCTACCTAATGCCAACAGCACACAGCCTTGATTTTTTTTCTTAGAGTAAGTAATGAAATCAGGTAGTGTAAATATCTTGAGTTTTTGAAAATTTATTTTACCTCTCCTAGGCCTTTTGCCTTCTTATAAATTCTAGAATAAACTTTTTAACTTTTTGTAATAAATAAACTCCTATTTTGAATAATATAGATTTGTAGGGAAGATACAAAGACAGTACAAACAGTTGCTATATTCCCCTGGCTCCAATTCTCCTACTGATCCCATCTCACATTATTGTGATGTATTTGTCAAAATTAAGAAAACAACACCAGTTGCACTGCTATTAAGTAAGCCCCAGACTTTATTTGGGTGTCATTAGTCTTTCCATTAATATCCTCTTTTTATTCCAAGGTCCAATCTAGATAGAGCACCACATTTCGCTCAGTCATCCTGTCTTTCCAGGCTTTGCTGGTCTGGGAAAGTTCTCAGGCCTTCTTTATTATTCATGTATAGCTTGAACAGTCCTGAAGAGTATTGATCAGGTATTCTGTAAAGTGTTCCCCAATTTGGCTTATCTGCTGTGTCTTTCTACAGCCCACAAATAGGATTTGGGGGTTTTCAGAGCAACACTGTTCTTCTTGTTACCCCACGTTAAAGGGTGCTTGGTATTCACATGGCATCACTGATATCGTTAACTTGAATTCAGTTTTTTTTTTTTTAAGCCTATTGGAGTGTTTATTGAAGTTGCAATGCCTCTATATATCAGTTGGGAGGGTATAGTTTTCCAATCCATAAATATGCTATATATTTATTTACTTAGATCTTCTTTAATTTCCCTCACCTTCTTCCAGCAAAGCTTTCTCCCTAGGATTTGTTCAGGCTGCTATTCCTATAGCACTTGCTTCTGTTTTCCCAGTCTAAGGTTATCTGGGATTCAGTTCAGTGAGCTCTCACTAGACCACTTCTGAGAATGAAAGCAACATTGCCTCAAATACTTTTTTAAAGGTCGACAGAGAAATGAAAAGATGATATTATGGTCCTTGGGTAGCTTTAGAGTGTGGTCGTAATCATGTCTGAGAGAAGCCACCCTGCAATGTCACAGTTCACCAGCAGCTGGTGGACACATAACTGCAAGCATAAAACAGAGCTTTTCTGAGCAGATGGCACACTGACAGTGTGCAGTTGATAGCTTTGGGTTTGTAACAGCTTTGCACCCTAACGCAGAAAACAGGAAAATCATAGGCTTGATTCTCCATAAAATCACTCAATGATCTCCAGGCTGTGGCAAAATGGACATCATTCTGTGAAAGCAATACTTTTTTTTTTCCTTGTTTCAGAACTTTTGTTTGTTTATTTATTTCTTTTTATGGCCGGCTCAGCCTGCCCTGAGGGCAGGGCTGGCACAGCATGTGGTGCTGGGGATTGAACCGGGGTCCCTGCAGTTGCCCAAGCTTTCCTAAGCAGGCGCTTTTTTTTTTGTCTTTTTGAGACAGGGTCTCGTTATGCAGTTGAGGCTGGCCTTGAGCTCACTTTTGTAGCCCAGGCTGGTCTCGAACTCGCACCGATCCTCCTGCCTCAGCCTCCCGAGTGCTGGGATTACAGGCGTGCGCCACCACGCCCGGCTGAAGCAGGCGCTTTAGACAACTGAGCCATCCTGCCAGGCCCTGAAAGCAATACTTTTTATGGTAATACAGTTTTCTAAGCTCTTTGGGAAAGCAAATACACAAGAGCCTTAAAATTACTTGCAACTTTGAACTATTAAAATCACTTCTAAGCCGGGCGTGGTGGCGCACACCTGTAATCCCAGCACTCGGGAGGCTGAGGCAGGAGGATCGGTGAGAGTTTGAGACCAGCCTGGGCTACAAAACTGAGCTCAAGGCCAGCCTGAACTGTACAGCGAGACTCTGTCTCAAAAAGACAAAAATAAATAAATAAATAAATAAATAAAGTCACTTCTAGTGCTCACTTCAGCAGCATATATACTAAAATCACTTCTAGAACTCTGTCCTGTAAAAGTAATGCTAAAGATAGAAAAGTATGATCTTTATTCACAATTATTTTCACTAAAGCACTTTATAATTTTTTAGGTGCTCAGTACTGAACCCAGGGTCTTGAACACACTAAGCACACCTATCACTGAGCCATACCCTCAGTCCTACAGCTGTTCTTAAAAATGCTACTAGAGAATGTCTAATAGGTTTATGTAAGTTTCTATTCATAGTCATTTAAGAGTGTTTATTAAAAGCTTTTAATATTAAGCATATTTATATGCTTTTTGAATTCAACTTGTAATTTTTTAAACTATAAAACAAAATACTAGAAGATAACATTTTATAATCTTAATGGTATCTGGAGAGACTCTGAATAATTTCTGTTACTTTTTCCCACTTGTTTTCACTAATGAACAAAGAAAACAATAAGATTTTTTAATCTTAAAAAACTTAACCTTATTATTGAATTTCTAAGCCATAATGAATTCTAGAAAACTAGTTCACCCCTACATTTTACTCATAAAGAAGTTAACCTCATCAATAGGAGACACAGAAACTTGAAAACATTTGTCTAAAATAAAAAACCACCTTGGCAGCGCCTTTAAAGCTGGCATTTTCCAACTGTACATAATACCATATTCTGGTCATTTTTTTGTTATCAGCTTCTCCTTCTAGTGCTAAGGAGATGAGCATAGCTCATACCTGCAATATTTAATTACAATCATTTTTAAATTTTTAGATAAAATTTCTCAAACTTAATATTAACATGAGTGCTCTATAAACTGGAAAATGGAAGGCATCCTAGACCGTATTTCTAATGAATGTTGGAAATACTAAGCAAAACCGGAGTTTTATTCAAGACAGCTTTCCAGCTTTGCAATATAAAATGCCTCATGAAAAACCCTCATTATATTTTATTTATTAAAAGCAAATTGTTCTCTTGGTAGCATCTATTATTGTTTGCTTGCATTTGTCTAAACAGAATAACAGAGTACAACACTGTCTGTACATTAGGACTTTCTGGATAGATGAGCCAACTTGTATTCTTTAGCACTTACGGACTAACAGTATAGAACCAGCACTATTGATAATTACCCACCAACTGACACTGAACTTTAACTTAGTTTCAAATATTCCAGGCAATTTTCCTAAATAAAAAAATACGTTTTTAATTTAACATTTCATAGCACTGAAAGATAACCCAATGGGAATATTTAAAGTTAGTAGTGTTTATCTTATCAAAAGTAGTCTGGTCTACTGGGGTTACTGTTTAGCTTCCAGATAATAAGCCCTATTTTCTAGTTTAAGAATGCCCAGCAATGAACGGCGTTCAAATAGCACCAATCTGCTATGTTATTTCAGCTGGCGAAGCAGCTATACGAACCAATGCAGCTCCGCTACTAAAAATAAAGGATAACACTTTCTACTCCCTGGGGAGCTGGTTGTTAGTCCTCAGGTTTGTCACACTGTCACACTGCATAGCAAAACAAAAGAGCATGAAACACCTAAATAGTTAAAACCCCCAAAGATAATGCCAGGCTTTAGGGTTTTGGAAAATGATAATAAAATAGCTTTGCCAACAGCAACATCATTGCAGGAAGACAAAACAAATACTGTATAAAGTGAACTGAAGAGGAAGGTCGTGGTTTCTATCCTGTCAAGAACCAGCGCTTCCCTTGCTGTTAAGACTGACTGGTCCCATGAGCAATATTTAACACACAGTAGCACAAATCAACAATCCACTTGCTCTTCAGACTTTGATACTTCCCCAGCTGCTAGGCCTGTGCTTAACTAAACAAGTACAGTGGTGTAAGTAGGACATTTATGTAACTCAGGAACTATAAATGTTCTTTGAGAAGCAGGCCTCCTCATCCTACACAGTATGACAATGGGGTAAGAGCAGTACATTTTAAAGTAGTTAAGACTCCTGTGAGGGGTGCATATACTTTGTACCTGTTGAAGTGAAATGTGTCCCATCATTGTTTACCGACAGTAAACAATCATTTCTTACCTGCAAAAACATTTCATATATTCATCAAGCATTCATCTGCTATTAGCAGACACCATACTAAGGATGTCACATGTGCATTCTGTCATTTGTTTCTTGGGATAATCCTCTGAGATATAAAGACCAATGTCCATCCCCGCTTTGCAGATTTAGGTTGAGGAATCTGCCTTAACTCACTCAGCTAGAAGGCTGCAGCATGGCTTGAGCTCAGGCTATCTGACTTCAGAGCCTCTGTTCTTAAGCACTATGCACAAATCCAGATTATACTAATGAAATCTGAGGACAGAAGAGCTATCAAAATACCTGTAACAAGCATTACTGATAAAATCATAAGGCACAGGCTATCTGTGGGCCACTCTTTCCCCACTGAGATACTTCGTATTTCTTTACCAGTGCCGGCTCCTTCCCTTAGGGCTCACCCTCTTCCACTTTACACAGAGAAAAGAGATGGGAGAGAGAGATAAAGAAGGTTACTACACAGGGGCTGTGCTAGTAACAGACTGGGCAGAAAGAAGTTAATATTCCACTTCGACAAATGGACAAAATGCTAAATATAACCTCAAAAATGGCAGGGTGGGGGAGGGGAGGGCAGCTCATAATTTGTTCAATTGATTGGATGTACCAACTGCTTGTGGACTTTCAGGTAAGCTCACGTACAGGTATATAGGAGTCAGAAGAAAAACAATCTCGACACAAGGGCTGATCTCTGCCTTTCCTTCACTCCCTGGCCAACCCAAAATATCCGTATACTTTCCCTGACAGAATGGTGTGGCTTTTCCAGAATAGAGTTACAAATGCCTTTTCTCTGCACACACCTGGGTGTTAGCAGAGGAAAGCCTGCTGTCTAGCCCAGTGATGTGAACCTTTTAGAGGCCAAATGCCCAGCTGCAACCCAAAACCCACTTATTTATTGCAAAGTGCCACACTGCAATTAAACCTAAATACTGAGGTTTTAGTTTAGAAAAACAACTGTTGTCCGGTATTTTGCTGCTAGGGCGGCTTAGCTCCCTGACTGCTAGAGAAGGCTGCATGTGCGAACTGCTGGCAGGCCACCACTGCGCTGGTCTAATGCCTTCCAGTCAGCAGAACTTTCCATAATGAGGGGAATGTTTGACTTCTGCCCTGTCCAGTGTGGAAGCCACCAGTACCATGAGACTGCTAAGCACCTGAAACATCACTAGCACAACTTAGGAACCAAACTTTTTTGGTTTGTTTGCTTGTTTGTTTTGTTTTGTTTGTCTTTTTGAGACAGGGTCTCGCTATGCAGTTGAGGCTGGCCTTGAGCTCACTTTTGTAGCCCAGGCTGGTCTCGAACTCGCACCAATCCTCCTGCCTCAGCCTCCCGAGTGCTGGGATTACAGGCATGTACCACCACACCTGGCTCAGGAACCAAATCCTTAACTTTACCAATTTTATTTTTAATGTATTTGGTACAGTCTCACTACACAGCTCAGACTCATAGTGCTCCTCCTGTTTTCAGGCTTCCCAGCACGGGGATTATAGGCATATGCCATCATGCCCAGACTAGCAAGTTTACTTCAAACTTGTTACCTGTGACTAGTGGCTAGTGTGTTGAACAGAACATCTATAGACCCATCTCACCTACTTTTCTTTTCATATCGGCACTACCTGCTGCATAGCTACTTTGAGGAATATATACTTCATCCTTGTTTTACAGATACAGAAGCAAAGTCAGAAAGAGTAGGTGGCTTACCCATGAGCCTACAGCTGATAAGGAGTAAATGCTAGGTCTCCCTCTTCTGTCTCTCGTGCTTGAGGTCTGCTGCTCGCCCCACCCATGGTTCTCAACACTGGCTGCACACAAGCTTGTGGCTGTATCTTCCTATGGTAGGTGGCACGGCTCAGCAGTACAGTACTTTCCTAACATGCACAAATCCCTGCTCTGATCTCCAACAACAGGAAAAAGAAACTGAAGCCCCCAGGCCCAAGTTCCCAGAAATGGTCATATAACTGGATTGGAGCGCATCTTCAAAATGTCCACTGTGCATCGCCACTAGACTGACCACTGCTCCAGCGGTGAGGAGCCATTTCTGAAAGAGAGCTGTGGGAATCCTACATCTGTACCTTTCCTACTCATGGTTAGCAGCTAATGCTGCAAAGGGGACTCTAGACTCTCATAGAGATCAGAGAGTGAAGGGAAGGGCACAGAGCTGGTGTCTGGGATCAGAGCTTAGATGAGAGGCCCAGCGTAAGGGCACAGGTCAAAACTCTAGCTCCTAGCATTCAGGAAGAACAATCAGTTATAGTTCAAGAACCCTCAGCTCAGGGACACAAAGCCCTAGGCAGCAACAAGAAGCTTGAGGACAGCCACACCCTGCACCTGTGCAGCACTTCCATAAATGTGGAGGTGGCAACTCCACTTCCAGAGCCACCAGCTTCCACCTCTGCGTCTCCTCTTCCCACCATCCATGCAGCTTCCTTCACCCAGCCAAGGCGGCTTCGACAGATGTGCCTTCCCTGGCCCATGGCATGCAAATGTGCAGAGGGGAGGCTGCGAGTCGAGGGAAGCTGATTTTAGAATGCTAGAGTCTAGAATTATGTTCTAGGTGTCTTTTGATGTTAGATAAATAGAATATTAAAATTAAATGCAAAAGTCCTTTTTCCAGAGCCTTTGCATTCATCTCACGAAAGTGGAAAAAGAAAATGGCAGGAGAGTCACAGAGTTGAGAAGGGCAGGAGAGCAAGTGGGGGAAAGAGATTTATTTATGTACGGAGGCAGCATGGTTTGGACAACTGTAGTATCCATTTCTGCTGGTCTGTGGAAAGAAGAAGTTAATGCATAATATGTTTTGTCTCCCTTTTACAATCGTTTTTCACTTTCCTCCTCTTAATTTATTTCTTTTTTTTTTTTTTTTTTTTTTTTCAGAACTGGGAATCAAACTTAGAACCTTGCACTTGCCAGGCAGGCACTGGTGCCCCTGAGCTATCTGCCCAGCCCCTCTCTTATACGTACATCTTTCTCTTTTTTTCCTTCTTCCCATTTGGCATGCATATATCTGGTAACATGAATAACTGGTTGGAAGACAACACTACACATTACAACAAATACTGTAAAATCCAGATTACTTTGCTAAGCAAAATTCTTATCACTTGTAATTTTTCTGTTTTAACACTACTTTGCACTCCCTTTAAAAAAATAAAATGACAGGAATTCCTAGGATGGGATTGTTTTTATTTCAGAGACTGAAAAGGCTTGAAAGTCATGATATAAAAAGACAAAGTGACAATACTGACAAAGTAGTGACCAGAAGAATGAACACCATACCTGTACATGACCGGAAGTACTGAGAACAGCAAGTAACCTCTGTCTGCACCCCCCATCCTAGGTCAGGGGGCCACAAGAGTAAGATCTGAGTGTGGAAAAGGCCAATGACTGAAATGCTTGAGGGAAAGTGCCATCAAAATAGAAAGTACTGCTGTCACTGTTGTCCCTCAGACCAGCTATTTCTTTCTGTTATGCATTGAAAGAATAAATATAAAAATATCTCAGAATGATGCATGGCTATAAAATGTGCCAGGAAAATCATTTTTCCATCAAGCACTCAGCGCAACTGCTCCAGGAAGGAGTCTGCACTTGTTCTGAAACTCAGTGCATTGAGATTGTAAGAATTTGTCTTTAGAATTAAAGGCTCTGAAAGCCATGAGCACAAATTCTCAAGTGTGTGGCAGCCAACAGCTTCAAATAGAAGCAAGTAGCCTGCTGACAAGTGCCCTCAAAAGGAAGACCTGCGATTCTCTTGATACAAAATCACCAGGCATTCGCAGGGACCTGCTGCTCACAAAGGTAAGGAGAGGCAGATTGTACGAAGTTACAGGTGCACAATTAAAAATTAGTTTGAACCAGCTGTTGTTGTTGTTGTTTTCAGTGATATATAAAGCAAAACAACCCCAAGAGGACAAAAAGAATGAACCATAAGGACTCAAGACATGGAAAGAAGGCAATACTAACAGAAAAAGTCATTTCCGATACCTGCACTTCAATTCCAAGCTGTGGCTTCTTTAAGAAAAACAAAACCACCTTATCTGTTTCCTCCCTGAGCCTTATTTTGTTAATAGTGACATAAGCCCAAAGTACAAATAACACAGAGGTATAGAAAGTAGAGCACTAAAAACTTCTAGCATGTATCTACCCTCAGTCCTACTCAACATCCCCCCAAATGTTAAACTATTGCCTATATCTTGAAATGTTACCTGATAAGACTTGAAAGTGATGGTAGAAAAAGAGACAGTAAAAATACTGGCAAAATGTTGAACAGAAGCATGTATTTCATACCTGTACGTAACCTAGGAGTACTGTTAAAATGTTAAGGAAATATGGTGTCTGATACTGAAATGCCCTGAGAAGGTCTTTTTCTCTGGCCTTAAATTTTCCCTTAGGGGACAGCTGTGTAAGCGAGAAAACCTGAGACTGAGGCAGGAAAGCTAGAAGCCTGACTCCTCATTTCTTCCCAGACAGATCTGTGCCTCTCAATAGAGCATTTTCCCTCTCTGGTATTCTTTTCCCTTTTCTGGGAAGTAAGAGAGAAAAACCTGCTGATTATCAGCTTGCTTCTTATCCAAAACTTCTTCGCTGACATTTAATTTGGGGAGTTAACTATTTTAAGAAACTTTTTAACACTAGGTAGAATAACTTTCATAATATAATGCATTTTTCATTCCAGCATATTACACATAATATCATTTCAACATACAATCATTTATAATCATTAATATTTTGATAATATTTTGAGAGCTTATTTTTTAGGCTAAATCTTCAAATTCTGCTATGTATTTAACACAAGATATCTTAATTAGTCTCATTTTAAGTGCTCACTGGCCACAAAGAGCTTATTGCTACTGTTTTAAACAATACCCTTTCATGTTTTTATTTGTATTTTGTATTTTAGAGAAGGGTCTGCAGGGTGTTCAGGTCTCACTACTAGATCAGACTTGTAGTGAACTGACTATTTACAGCCTCCCAAGAGCTGGGAATATAGGCGCACGCCACCATGCCCAGTCTGAATTGCTGTCTCAGTGTGCCCCAGGCATGGGGCTGGCACAGCAGGTCCAGGAATCGACAATGTCCTTTTATACCAGTGCTGGACATTATTCCATAGTCTATTTTTGTGAGAAGTTCCCTTTCACAGCTATCTATTTAATGCCACTGTTGCCAAAAATAAATTACTATTTAGGTTTCTAAGATGAATAGAGGCTTCTCAGATGAAGAAAATGGCAAATAACTATATGAAAAAATATTCTACATCATTGGTCATTCAAGAGATGCAAATTAAAACAATGCTGAGATTCCATCTCACACCAGCAAGACTCTCTGTCACCAAGAAATCAATAACAAATGCTGGTGGGGTTGTGGGGAAAAAGGAACCCTTCTCCACTGCTGGTGGGAGTGTAGACTACAGTGGTCCAACCACTATAGAAATCAGTGTGGAGGGCCTGGCGGAATGGCTCAGTGGTCTAAAGCGCCTACTTGGGAAGGCTTGGGCGGCTTCAGGGACCGCGGTTCGATCCCCGGCACCACATGCTGCGCCAGCCCTGCCCTCGGGGTGGGCTGAGCCGGCCATAAAAATGAGTGAATAAACAAACAAAAGTTCTGAAACAAGAAATAAATAAATAAATTTTTAAAAAAAAAGTTTAAAAAAAAAAAAAAAAGAAATCAGTGTGGAGAGTTCTCAGAAAACTAGGACTGGAGGTCCCATTTAACCCCGCTATTCCCTTTCTTGGTATCTTTCCAACAGAATTAAAAGCATCATACCACAGCAGTATACACACACCTATTTTTATTGTACCACAGTTTATAATAGCTAAATCTTAGAAACAGGACCGAATGCCTACCTGATAAAGAAGAAAATGGACTTTTATACAATGGACTACTAGTCCATCATAAAGAAGGATTAACAAGGCTAAATGGCATTACTTTGTGACCATACTCTTATGTAAAATAAATCTTAAGTGAAATAAATCAGACACACATCTTTAGACACTACATTTTCTCGGATATGAGAAATTGAAAGTATAAATAAGGATCAAAATGTGTCGTAGGTATTGAGAAATGAGGAGAAAATATTCAAATGAGACAGGGAACAAGGGAGCAGAAAGGAAAGAAGAAACAAAGGAAAAGAAGAGAATAGAGAAAAAAATGAACCACTGCCTTTGTAAATAAGGAAGGAGTACAGAGATTGCGTGGCAGGAAGGGGAATGGGAGAGAGAAACAAGCAAGGTGCAGCATGAGCAGTATAAATTCCAAATGATGGATGTTATCATTATGTATATCTAAAATGCGCCAATATAATTTAAAAGCTCAGAAATCCCCTTTATTCTTAGTTGTCATTCACTAGCAAAGTTTAATTATTAGCAACAAACTGTAGAATCTACCTAAATTACTCAAAGAGTTTTCAGTATGTGACCTTTGATTAGCACCAATGCTATTTCCCTATAATAAATACATTTTGTCTTCAAGTGAATTCTTTTCTTTTTTCTTTCTTTTTTTTTTTTTTTTTTTTTTGGTGGGAGCAGGGTTCAAAGTCACAACCTTGCACTTGTCAGGCAGGCACTTGTGCCAAGGAGCTATCTCCTTAGTCCCAAAGTGAATTCTTCTTGTCTAGCTGAGTCATGCCTATTGACCTTCAGGTCATTTACATACAGAAATACAAATGCAAGTCTTATGAAAATATTCTTAAGGTAACATGATTATGGTGAAAATTCAAGTAATACAGAAGCACACCAAAGTGGAGCAATCTATTTTCACATACTTAATGGGCTGCTTTAAAATAAAGAACACATGACTATAGGTAAAACACAAATTATAAAATGAAGTTTTCCCTACTCCCTATCCCTGCAACCTAAAAGTAATTACAAATGTCCACAGTTCTTTCCATGTATATATGGGTCCCTTGTGAAATATCCTGACTGTATGTGTAAGAAATACCTTGCACAGCTATGAGATATGCTTGGCACCACTCACCAGGAAGTCTGATATTCACACAGATAAGTGGACGAACCCCTAAAGGGAACCAACCCCGTGCAGTCACCACACAGACTGAAAGGTAACATACTAGGGGACCACTACAATGGGGGACACCCTCCTGCCCCCAACCACCACCTCTGTCCGCCTCCTCAGGAGTTCTACTTCTTCATTTTAGGTCATCAGTTCTTTGTCTTTCTAAAGAACAACAGGATATATTCGAGCAAAATCGGAAACTATCTTCTATATTTATCATTTCTTAAATTCATTCATACAACAGAGGTACTTATTGAACCACTCTCCAAAAGGTCATTACTAACTATTCTCACTGACGTTGAGTTGCTGTAGGTCCCAGAATGTCTGATACTGCAAATTTATAAGGAATGAAGTTTGCTGGGGCCATGATTTTTGGACTGGAGAGTCCAACATGGAGGGGCCACATCTAGGGAGGTTCTTCATGCTCTGTTGTAGCATGGCAGAGGGCAATGCATACTGAGAGAAAACAGAGAAGGCCAAAGCCTGCTTTGTAACAACTCATCTCCCAGGAGAAGAAAATTGACCGGTCCATGAGGGCCGAGCCTTTGCAACCTCATGGCCTCCTTAGGGTCTACCTCTTGCACGGTTGCACTGGGGATTCAGCTGCAGGCACAACTTCAGGGGATACGTTTAAAGCAGAGCAAGACTAGCTTTATCTTCTTATTTGCTGAGCTGTCTTAACTCTATTCATACAACTTAGGTACTCTGAGAGCCATATCCAGAAAGATCATCAGTGAACTCAAACTAATTCTCTTTGAAGCGTTTTTGAGATCCTACGCTTTCTTCATAAATAATTTTAGAGCCCTGCCTTTTTTGAACTCTCATCCATAAATAATGGATGAATTTACAAAGGCATTCTAAAACACACCCATTATGTGTTCTTCCTACTCTTATTTCTCTGTCCTGGCCAACATCAATCTTCCTTTTACCTACATCCTTTATGTTGAACTGACATGATTTAGCATATGTCATATATAACTAAAGAGACAGATAACACTTTAAAAGTATACTAGGGGCTGGGGAGATAGCTTAGTAGAATAAACGCTTGCCTGGCAAGAGCAAGGGCCTGAGTTCAATTCCCAGTCCCTCAAAAAAAAATTTTTTTTTTAATTCAAAAACATAATATAGTATTTTGTCTTTTTTTTTTTTTTTTTTTTTTTGGCTTTTTGAGACAGGGTCTCACTGTGCAGTTCAGGCTGGCTTTGAGCTCACTTTTGTAGCCCAGGTTGGTCTTGAACTCACAGTGATCCTTCTGCCTCAGCCTCCCAAGTGCTGGGATTACAGGCGTGAGCCACCATGCCCGGCTAGTATTTTGTCTTAAAAAGTATGCTTAGTGATTCTATTTAATGGGATAAATGTAAGTTTTTGTCTGTTATAAGACCTGAATTTTGACAGTATGCAGTATCTAGAGAAGAATTGGTATATAAAGTTCTTAATTTATGAAGTTGCAGATGATTTAGCTTTAATTTTTGTATTTCTCTGCACCTATTATAAGGAATTATAGGAAATATTAGCTACATTATGTGATAGGTCCCTAAACTCTCTAATATTCATTATTCTTTAATATGAGTCAGCTGAATTTCTTAGAAATGTACTTTGATCTTTTAGATACTGCCACCAGTTCATTTTAAGTGGTGATAAAACTGAGTGTGAATTTCCCACTTTTAAGAAGTGTTAATTTATTCAGTAGCACAATTAAGTCGCCACCTGATAACACAATTCATTATAATGCATCAGATTCCAACTATCCAATTAATTTAGTCTTCTGTTTTATGTGAGCACACAAACCCTGACTTCGTTAACTGAATCTTATTATGTGGAGGGATGGGGATTTCCATATGCTGTAGGATGGCGAGTCAAAGCACCTAAAAACTCCTTGTTATATGTTCAACTGAAAAAGTTGCTTGGCTTAGAATCATGAAAAGCCTACCATAATCCACTAGATTCAGTTTGTACTTACTATTATTGTGCTGTGCTTCTGGTAGTTTTCAGGGAACTTCTGATTTCTCACCATGTTTTCTAGACAGAACATAGACATCAAAGGAAAAGACGGGAAACATGAACATGTTAAGTCTGTGACACTGCTGGTTAGTGCAGATGTTATGATCAAGTGCAGTGACTCTCAATCCAAGCTGCATTTCAAAGTCTTCTAGAGTTTTCATAATACACAGATGCCAGAGCCCTGTTTCAGAGCAATTAGCCCAAAACCTTAGCGTGAAGCTTGCCTGTGGTTCCTATTCTATCTGTGCTACCCACAGTCCTGTGTGCGCTTTCACTATGTTCAATCCTTTTACTACTTTACTACACATTCTAGGTACCATTGGTACCTGCACTGGTGCTGCACCAAGGCTTATATAAGTGCATTTACCCAGCCCAGCCAAGCAAGCAACTGGCAGGCCCAGGGTCACACAGAGGCCCTTATTGTCCCTATGTTTTTCCTATCCTGATGGCCTATCAGCTTACCTTCCCAGGGCCTTCCCCAACACACCTGACTCCCAGGACTGCAGAATTCTACCAGATTAAATAGAGCCAGAAAAGAACAAGCAAAGTAATATAGGCTGATTGTTAAGGGGAGTCAAAGGCACTGGCACACATAGGATCGATAACAGAAATCATCTTTGCACACTGCAAACATGTCCTAGTAATCTTTAAAGTAAAAATATTTTTAAAAAATTTAAAAGTAAGTAAATAAATGAAAACAAAAACCTAAAACAAAATCAAGACAGTTGATTCTGCCTAGCAGTGATCAGGAGTCAATTACTTGGACACAGGAGACTTCTGCAAGGCTCTATACCAGGGATCCCACAATTCAAATTCAGAAGTTTCACAGGGATTAGAGGAGATAGCCCAGCGACAGAAGCACCTGCCTGGAAAGCACAAGGTACTGAGTTCAATCTCCAATACAAAAAAAAAAAAAGCTTCATAAGGAGATACATATAGGAATCACAAGTACAAGGATTTATTCCAACAAGGCAGGAACAACTTCTGGCTTAGGATTCTAATTCTGTGTGCTTTTAGTACCATAAATGTGAATGCCAGGTGAGCAAATCTGGTTCGCTCGGCTATCCACATACAGAAAAAATTAACTTACATCGTGTTCATTTGTGGAACTGCTTTAAGTGAAGGCCTACAAGTGCTGTATCTTATCTGTGCATCAACAAAGGGAGGGAAAAACTCTATCCCAAATATATTTAAGCCGTTGATGTGGGCAGATGGAAAAAGTGCAATCCTATGTCTACAGAGTAGCTGGTAGAGAGCATGGATTTGATTGCTTGTGTTTGATGGAGGTTTTCAAACTACTTTTCAAAGTAGGTCATAAGCACCTGCCTGAATTAGAGGAGGAGCACTCTCCAGGGACTCCTGCTGTGTTTTGACAAATGTCCTTTGGAGAACAGTGTGCCTTATACCCAGAAAGAAAAATGCCCTTGAAGATTAGGAGCCACGACTCCTCTCTTGTCTCCGGCATGACCAGGGTAGGGTGGAGCCACAGCCTTTGACTCCCCCTGGCAGCTGTCAAGGGACCAATTATCACATTCACAGCTAACTTAATGGGATCCTGAGTAACATCATTAAGGGCACAGTAGGCAATAAATGATTATAAAAGAAGCTTATGAAATTCCCTAGGTATCTACGCCTGGTCTGTCTCCCTTATCTAATACCATCTGTGGATGCACAGATGACCTGGAAATGGAAATTGTGTAACTAATAACTTCTAATTGAAAGAAATCTAACTGAAGTCTGTGTGTACCACTCACTGAATGTTAAATCTTAGTTTACACCTCGGGATTCAAAACTCATTATTCGTAATGCCCTTGGAGCCTAAAGCTCAATCACCAAGTTTTACAAAACTTACTTGTGCTAAGTGAAATGGTATTTTAAAAATTCAGTTGAAAGGTGAAAGTTTTTGTTAGTAGAGTCTTGCCAGGGTGCCAAGCAAAGTGAGGTTGTTAAAATGCAGATTCTTGGCCTCTTCCCAGACCTACTAAATCCAAACCTCTGAGGGCTGGAGCCTGGGTACCTAAATTTTAACAAGCTCCCCAGGTGATTATTATGTGTGCTAAAGTTTGAGCGCCATTCTGCCCTAGGGTGTCCCCAATCCAAAGTGAAAGCTCACTTGTCGTTAGGAAATGTTATAAAATACTGAATTTCTAGCACAACTTTAACAGGTCAGAAGAAACCCACGCTTGTGAGGATTAGAAAATTCCAGCCCCAACCTGACGTGGTTCACAAGTGTGATTCTCTCTGTGGGAAAAGATTTCGGTAATGATGCTGGAGAACTCTGGCCCAGCCTGCGTAGGACTCCCCATTCCTCACACACACTACTGTCACTGTTTGACTGCTTATTTCTCAAATTTAATCATTCGCCTTTCATGGGACTCTCCCTGGTCTTCCCTAAAGTAAGGACAATGTTAGTTTCGCTTCAAAAGCAAAACAGTACAGGCTGGGCGTGGTGGCGCATGCCTGTAATCCCAGCACTTGGGAGGCTGAGGCAGGAGGATCGTTGTGAGTTCGAGACCAGCCTGGGCTACAAAAGTGAGCTCAAGGCCAGCCTGAACTGCACAGTGAGACCCTGTCTCAAAAATTAAAAAAAAAAAAAAAAAAAAAAAACAGTACAACTAGGTAGGTGTGGCGGAACATGCCTGGAAGGCCAGTACTCTGGAGGCTGTGGCAGGAAGGCTCCTGGCAGTTCAAAGCCAGCCTAGGCTACATACCAAGTATGAGCCCAGCCTAAACTACACAGAGAGATGCTGTCTTAGAAAAGCAAACAAAATACTACACCTTTCCTTTCTTAGCATTTCAACGTGCTCTGTTCTTACATTATCCTTCTCAGTAAATCCACAATTGTTTCATCCTTACGGTAATAAATGGCTCAAAGCCACTAGCAGATAGTCTTTAGAACTATGTTCTCATGTCTATCAGAGCTAAGAAAAATGTCAAAAATGACACAAAACAGGATGAAGCTGCCTTCAGCAGCCCCAGAGAAAGGCCCTGCCCTAAAGGGATGTGAGCCACCCCCTCTAGCACTTAGCTCTCATGAATCCAGATGTAACAAATCGTATCTTGCATAGGAAATATTTTGCCTTTTAGGGAACATCAGAAGACAGAAAGCCTGGAAAATTATTAAGAACTGCTATCAGTATGTTCTGTGGAAGTTGCTAGGCTTGTTTGTTTTGGAGGGAGAAATAACAGCTCATATGAACACTTGATGAAAATAACATTTATCTATCCACTGAGCTCACATGGTGATTGGAAACTGGAGTGTACCTGTTAAAAAATGAAAGGTTCAATTGTCAAGGCACTCGGAATCAAAGTGCTTTCATACAGAAAATTCTTCCAATCAGACACCATTCAGACTGCCTCTATTAGCACCGCTTCTCAAAAGGGAGCAATCTTACATGGGATGAATCATAACAGCTGGCTCTTACCAACAGCCCTGCCACCAGATAGGAAGCTGGCTTCTCAGTGGCTGGGAAGGTGTCACTACTCCGCAGGCTGCTCAGGCAGGGGTGGGCTGGAAGATACAATGGCTTCCCTTGGAAACCCCTCAAGGGAATTTCTGCAGATGGTAGTTTAGTAGATGGTTCTTTGCAATTTTTTTTTTTTTTTGCATTTTGATTCTGAGAAAATATAAGTCAAATCCCAGGTCTTTTTATAACCATGAAGAGGATAGAAGTGTACGGTCACAATTTATTTTGAGTTTATAATCAATATATAAATTACTGAGAATGAAGACCTTTAAAATGTTGAGGCATATGTATGTGCTTGAATAGGAAGACTGAAAATGAAATTGGCTTAAGGACCCACAGAACTCCTTTCTCACAGAGGTGTTCAAAAATGAATCCCACTATAGAGCAAGAGTGATCATCACACATGGTACTGGCAAAGGGACAGAGATACATATCAATACCAAGTTCAGAAACAGGACCACACAAATACTATAGCCAACTGATTTTTTATACAGGTGCAAAGTCAATTCAGTAGAGAGATGACTGTCTTCTTTTTTTAAAATTTATTTGTTTATTTATATTTTATTTATTTATTTATTTGTCTTTTTGAGACAGGGTCTTGCGATGCAGTTCAGGCTGGCCTTGAGCTAACTTCTGTGGCCCAGGTTGGTCTCGAACTTGCACCAATCCTCCTGCCTCAGCCTCCCGAGTGCTGGGATTACAGGCTTGCACTACCACACCTGGCAAACTGTCCTCTTTTTAACAATGGTACAGATCTAAATGCCACAAGGAAACCTAGACGTGGATCTCACAAAGCAATTAACTTAAAGTGTCCATAGACTTAAGTATTCATGTAAAAATATAAAACAGAGGGAACTCTATGGAAAAAAAAAAAAAAAAAAACTTTGGGACCTTGCATTAGGTTGAGTTTTTAGATATACTGTCAAAAGCAGTTTCCAAGAGGAAAAAATTTAATAGGATTTCATCAAAATTTAAAATTGCTTTGCAAAAGACATGGAGAAAATGAACAAAACAAGCCATAGACTGACAGGTCTGAGGGATATTTCCAAATCACATTTCTGACACAGAATTGATATCCAGGTTATATGAAGAATTATAAAACCTTAACAACATGAGAACACAATTTTTTAAGAGGACAAAAGTTCTTAAGAGGAAAAAATATTTCAAGAGAGAAGACACACAGATGGCAAATAAGCACATGAAAATATGCTCTATAGCATGAGTCACTGGGGAAATGCAAATTAAAACCACCATGACATACCATTATTGCTAAAAGAAAAACTGAGACCTGTTCAACTTAATGACGTTTATTTGAGCAAGAAAAATTGTTCTAGAACCAGGCAGCATTACAGACCAAAGATAGTTAAGAACAACCTACCCCACCACAGGTACAGGTTATATTTATAGCCAGAGTTTAAGTGCCTTAAAGAAACAACCTGGTTGGCTACAGTGTGTATTTACCTTACACAGTCTGATCACTTGGCAGCCTGTGATTGGCTTAATTTCAAATGCCGTGACTGGTTGAGATTTAGTTGCTTGGTTACAAAGATATAATCTTAGTTTAATTTATTTGGACTCTCAAGGTAGGGTACAGGAGCTGTTTGGGCCAAACTTAGTCATCCAAACATGAAGCCAGACTCAGGCCAGAGTTATTTCAGGATAATACTGTACACCCTCTGGAACGACTAAAATCAAAACACAGGGCCAGGGTGATAGCTCAGAGACACAAGTGTCTGCCTGGCAAGTGCAAGGTCCTGAGTTTGATTCTCAGTTCTGAAAAAAAAAAAAAAAATGTTGATGCTTAAAAAAAAAAAAAAATACTGACAATAACAAGCACTGTCAAGTCTGCAGAGAAACTTAAACTACCAAATGCAAAGTCATACAGGCACCACGAAAAGCATTTGGGAATTTATTGTAAAATTAAATATACACTTATTATCCATAGTAATCACACTTTTAGGTATTGGCCCAATAAAAATAATACTATGCTCCAGTGAAAATTATTGGTAGATGTGTATAATAGCTTTATTCATAATCACCCCAAAGTGAATGGAAAGTACATATCCTACAGCTGGCAAATAAACAAGGAATATCCATAAAGTGGAATATTATCCATCAATGAAAAGCTGTAAAGGACAGTCACATACAACATGGATGAATCTCAAATGTATCACGGTAAGTGAAAAAAAAAGGTAGATTCCAAAGGTCTGTACATACTTTCCGATTTTTTATATGATATTCTAGAAAAGGTAAAAATACAGTGATGGAGAACATGGTTACCAGGGATTAGGAGTAGTTAGAGGAGAGTCTGATCATAAGGGATTGGACATTTTTAAGGAATTTGTTGGGGGCAGTGGAACAGTTCTGTTTGTCAAATGTATAAAACTATAAAATAAAAAGAATGAACTGTATTATATATTCATAAAAATTAAATTTTAAAAATTTTGTGCTAATACTTGATTGTGTTATAGTAAACTTTTGGACGATGATTATCATTACACACTTAAGAAATGCCTTCCATTTTTCCATTTTTGAAGGTAAATTTCCAGAGTAATCCTTCTGTTTTGGCAAATATTTCAAAATAATAATCACCCAACCTGTCCAAAGCTGTATGCCTAAAGTTAGTGCATTAGAGGGTAATTTTAAAATCATAAGACATATTTTTAAAAAAGACTCAGGATCCCAAAAGTGAGAGAAAGATCCTTGCAGAGTTAAAACCTACTGAGTGAGCACCGACTTCTTCCTCGATGCAAAATACATTTTTCAATTTGACTTGACAAAGCTAAGTCATGCTGCTTGGCTTTCTCCACTATTGAAGTTTAATACAATCTAGTCTGCTGGCTCCAGGCTAAGTATTTTCACCAAGGGTCAGAGTCATAATACATCATCAACATTCAGGACTGTTATTCCAAAGAAATGTGGTTATCCCATTAGACTCTAATACTCTTGGTGCATATAAGTCAAACCATATCCTGTACTTTTCATAATGTCACACTAGTTCAGACACATTTCTGTTCATCAATTGTCACTAAAATGAATTTGCTACAATGACTTGAAGGTGGTATAGCTTTCAGTACATTGCAACTATACCAGCCCTTGAATATAAATATATTCTTTTGTTTTCCCAATTTCTTAGAACTGAACTGAGATGCTGACCATTCTAGGATGGACAACACATGTAGTAGACTCAGAAACCTCATGCAGCCGGGTGTGGTGGCGCACACCTGTAATCCCAGCACTCGGGAGGCTGAGGCAGGAGGATCGGTGCGAGTTCGAGACCAGCCTGGGCTACAAAAGTGAGCTCAAGGCCAGCCTGAACTGCACAGTGAGACCCTGTCTCAAAAAGACAAAAAAAAAAAAAAAAAAAAAAAAAGAAACCTCCTTGATGCAGTGAATACATGGCTGCTATTGATTACCTTATTTCGCTCCCAAATAATATAGAGCATCCTCTGATCTTTGGTCTGCCTACTTTCTCTCCCAAATATTCTCTTTAGTTTCCTGCTTTCAGGACCCCCAGCTGCTGCTTTTGAAGTGAGTGGCCACCTACTTTCCACCATAACATACCCAACAGATGACATAGGCAAAGTCAACACATTTCTATGGGTGTACGCCAAAGAAACACAGGGTCTAAGGCCTAGCTATTAGGCCCACTCCCTTGATCTCTGAATGCAAGCAATTGAGAGTGATTCTACCATTGGGAAAATCTTGGAAATACAGAAATGGTCACACACACACACACACACACACACAAACACACGCACGCATGCACACACACACGGCAGGCACAAAAATACTGCCAGTAAGAGTGGCCACTATCACTGTAACTCTAAATAGGAAGGAGGCTGCTTAGGCAGATGCAGGGGCTGAGGGGTCTGATCCCCAGTGTGCCATGCCAGGGGTGACTGAGCCCAGGCATGGTAGCTCACACTAGTAATCCCAGTGTTTGGGAGGCTGAAAACAGGAGAATCACTACAAGTCTGATCTGTGTAATGAGATCCTGTAGACCCTGTACTAAATACATTAAAAAATAAAAAATAAACAAAATTTAATAAAACAAAATAAATAGGAGGGGCTGGAGAGATAGCTCCGAGGCACAAGTACCTGCTGGGCAAGTGCAAGGTCATAAGTTTGAACCCTGGTCCCACCAAAATAAATAAATAAATAAATAAATAAATAAATAAATAAATAAATAAATAAATAGGAAAGAGGTATGAATCCCTTAGAGAGTACACGGGATTTGGGAAGACATCCCAGTTCTTTCCCATCTTAGCCCCTTTCCTTACAACCTGGCTTGGAAAACTAGTCCAATTCCACAACTTTAATTACTACCAAATGCAGTTGATATCAAAGCCTATGACAAACATTTTCAAATGCCTGCCAAACACTAAATTCACCATTTCTAAAAACGAACTCCTCTTCCTTCTCCGGATTTTCTTATTCTTTTTCATATCATGCTATCATCTAAGAAACCAAACTTGAAACTAGTAGTGATCCGATTCCTCATACTCGTTCATCTCAGACATTTAATTAAACTTGCTAAGTCAACCAGCTCTACCTGCAGAAGGCCTTTCCTGGCCTCCTTCTTTTCCCTTATTATCTATAGCTGAACACAGAGCTTCATTATTTTTTGCTCCCTGAGTTTCCTTTTTCCAGTGTTCTCATTCTAATGCACTTCTCAGGCTACTGTCACCTGGATAGTCCCAACACAGACTGGGTCATACCACTTCCGGGTCAAAAGCCTTCAATGGTCACCCATTGTTCTCTTCTCACAGTCTGTTAAAGATTTCTTTATGGGTTCTGCCATTGAAATCAGATGACTTTCTATCTTTCAAATGCTCTATGATAGCTAATAAAATCCTCCAGCTGACATGTTTTAATACTCCCATCATCACATCTGTAGACCTTCAACATTCCAAGAGCTGGGGATATAGCTCAGCAGCTTCAGTGCCTACCTGGCAAGTGCAAGGTCCTGAGTTCAATTTCCACTGGCACAAAAAAAAAAAAAAAAAAACCCTCTGACATTCCAATACCAGCTCTCCCCTAGTGATTTTCATAATGTGTTGAGCTGAAAGATTTCTAGCCATCAGAATTTCTGCATTACTGATTTAGAGTTTACATTGTACTTTTCGCCTAATGAGTCTTATCCTTACATTTTCTATCTTCTCTTACACTATTATACTTTGTTTATAAATCTGTAAATATTTTATTTCTTCTTGATTTTTTTAATCTCTGAAGTAATGGGGCCATGAGATGGCTCAACAATCTAAAGCTCCTGCTTAGGCAAGCTTAGGCAACCACAGGGACTGCAGTTCGATCCCCAGCACCACATGCTACACCAGCTGCGCCTCCAGGGCAGGCTGAGCCAGCCACAATATAATAATAATAATAATAATAATAATAATAATAATAATTAATAATAATAATAAGTTTGGGGCTGGGGAGATAGCTCTGTGGCACAAGTGCCTGCCTTGCAAGTGCAAGGTCATGAGTTTGAACCCTGGTCCTGCAAAAAAAAATAAAAATAATAAGCTCTGAAGTAATGGCAAACACTCCCCAAATTGGACCCCATAACAGATCCAAAGATTAATGATGATAAATGTGATGCTTGAATATATGGCTAGTTGAAAACCAAATGGGATCAGCAAAAGCCACAACTATAACTCTCTAAATTGAGTCACAAAAATCTTCTGCATCCATAGGTGTGATATATTTATTCTATGAGATTTGCATAATACATTCTGGAAACTATATCACAAGGTAAATTGTATTTAATGCTAACCCTCTAGGAGTGCCTAATCCTCTAGAAACAAGTGATTCTATTCAGGTACTTGGGACCAAAGGCTTCTTACCAGCTAAATCACAGATACAAACAACAGGGAACAGAATCAAATATAAGCCAGCTGTGGTGGTACAAATGGAATCCCAGCATTCTCAGAAGCTGAGGAAGTACCTTGTAAAGATTGCAAATTCAATCGCAGCCTGGGAAACTTAGTGACTTAGCTAGGTGAGACCTTGTCACAGAATGTAAAAAAAATAATAAAGGGCTAGAATGTAATGCAGTATAAAGACCCTATATCGAATCCCTAGAAACACACATGTACACACACACACACACACACACACACACAATCATAACAACTGTAAATCTTTATAATAATTCAAAAATTGTGATCTGAGCTTTCTCAAGCAGTGACCTACAGCCATGAATATTCATTATACACAGGGTTCTAATATATCACAAATATACATGCTATACATAAAAGAACAAGTAGCTTTTATAAATCCTACTGAAGTCACTATGCTAGATATAATAAACCTAAGTTGAATGGCTTGTCTTTCTTTTTTTTTGTCTTTTTGAGACAGGGTCTCACTATGCAGTTCAGGTTGGCCTTGAGCTCACTTTTGTAGCCCAGGCTGGTCTCAAACTCACACCAATCCTCCTGCCTCAGCCTCCCGAGTGCTGGGATTACAGGCGTGCATCACCACGCCCAGCTCAATGGTTTGTCTTTTATTTGCTTTCTTGCTACCTAGAAGGCTAACTAACTGATACTTGCTATAGAGGGAATGGTTCACATGACTTAAGTCTGGCTTTCAAAACCAACAACAAAACGTTTAACACATCCAAGGAAGTAGAACGAATCACTCTCATTTTATTAATTCATTGTGGTAACCTAAATATATTAAGTATAACTTTTCTTCAGACTTTAGAGCTAGGTAGATTTGAAAAAGAAAATCTGGTCTGGTTCTGGTCTGGCTCTGTCACCTACCAAGTAGATAGCATCCAGGCCCTCTGAGGTAAAATTATCTCAAAGGTAACAAGAATATAAAATAACATCTAATTTCACAGGGCTACAGAGAAAGCTCAGAGATACTATAACTTGAATGTTTTTTAAGCTGCAAAGCCCCACCAAGGATAAATTATGAGTAATTACTGATATTACCTGGGAATGATGGGACAAGCAGAAAAATCGTCATGAGTTCAAGACCAGCTGGGCGCTGGGCGTGGTGGCGCACGCCTGTAATCCCAGCACTTGGGAGGCTGAGGCAGGAGGATCAATGTGAGTTCGAGACCAGCCTGGGCTACAAAAGTGAGTTCAAGGCCAGCCAGAACTGCATACTGAGACCCTGTCTCAAAAAAAAAAAAAAAAAAAAAAAAAAAGACCAGCTGGGCAATGTAATGACCTTGAGTTTGAGGCCAACCTGAACCCCAAAGCAAGACCCTGTCTCAAAAATAAACATTGGTATTGCTCATGATATTCATGACATTTGGTCCACAATTAGCATATTTAAAAGTGAAAATTGACCAGATAGCCCACTTACCCTTTTACTTAACCCTTCAGTTTATTGAGAAATACACGTGTATGTGCATATCCATTATAACACAGCATGGGTTACTGAAGTCACTGTTTCATATACTCCTTCACAAAGCCTATTGACAGCTTTTAGGGAACTCTGCCCTATGAGGAAAAAGCAGCTTAGATCATTATGCTATGCAATGGTGTAGACAGGACACTTCAGCTTTCTTGGTTTACAGGAGAATCAAATCTGATTTTCTTTTCCTCCAGAGGACATACAACTTCCTAGAGGATGCACTTCCACTGAGGAAAGGCAACACAAAGAGAAAGAAGTTTAGCAAAGGTATTATTGCAGATTGAGCATCACAGTGATAGGAAGCTAGAATGCATGGTCTTCAATACACCTCCAAGGATGAGAGGCAGCCCTGCCTGCCTCACTTTCCCCTGGACCCCAGAGCAAGGAAGGGATTAAAAGGAGGGTAGAGCAGTGGTTGTTGAGGTGTGGAGCAGATAAGACTTTCCATGACACTGGACCCCAATTTTGAGAAGATCAGGCTGCCCTACAAGGAAGGAAGGATATTTGGGAGGCTAAAATGAGAAAGGTGGATGTTGAGAGTAGATAACCGGTGGGGAGCCAGTCCAGGCCCAGCATCCTTTCAGGGCCCCACTGGACCTGGCATGTCAAGGGCTACCTGTCCCAGTAGAATTCCCCATAAACCAGCAGACTGCTTTGGAAATCAGGTGGCTTTGGACCATTATCACTTCTTTGTGCCAGAAGAGAGTTTCATTCTCCTTTGTTGTCATCCCTGAGCCTTACTCAAAATACACAAATTAAACAGCATGTGTGCTATGCCAACCCAGCTGCAACTCAGGTCCCCTGGTCCCTCCCATCTCCATTGCACTGTACCCTAATTCTTCCTAAAGAGAAATCCTTGAGCCTTTCGTGGGCTATACCAGCAGTGGTGGCCAGGGATCAGACCCCCCCACACACATATCCAGGGACTTTTATTATCTATAGACCTACTGTTCTACCTTCCAATGACGAGAGGATTCAGAACCAAACAAAAAAGTAATGATGACAGAGCCAGGAATGGTAGCCTGTAATCCCGGCACTTGAGAGGCTGAGGAGTAGGAGCAGTGTGAGTTCAAGACCAGCCGGGGTTACAAAAGTGAGTTTAGCGCTAGCCTGAACTGCATAGCGAGACTCTGTCTCAAAAAGACAAAAAAAAAGTAATGATGATGATAATAAAAATAACAGTGCAATGTGACACTTCTTACATGGATTAGGACTTAAAAACTTCATACATGATACAATAATAACCACTTAGCTTGAAAGCTGTGTTTATACAACAAATACATATGCCCTTTGTATAGGTATTACATATTTATGCTCTATAAACAATAAAGGGTTTTTGAGAGAGGTTGGTTTTTGGTTTTGGTTTTCTTTTTTTGTTTTGTTTTGTTTTGTTTTTCTTTTTTTGTCTTTTTGAGACAGGGTCTCACTGTACAGTTCAGGCAGGCTTTGAGCTCAGTTTTGTAGCCCAGGCTGGTCTTGAACTTTCACCGATCCTCCTGCCTCAACCTCCCGAGTGCTGGGATTACAGGCATGCCCCACCATGCCCAACTTGGTTTTGGTTTTCTTTCATTTTGCTTGAAACAGGATCTCACTGTAACACCCAGGTTGGCCTTGAACTCACAGTGATCCTCTTGCCTCAGCCTCCCAAGTGGTGGGATTATAGGCATGTACCACCTGTGCTGAACTATATGATAAGGTACGTTTCTTAGTTAAATTTAAACAATAGCTACCAGCTACTTGGGAGTTGATTCCTAACTTAATTTTTAAGTTAATGGGGTCTCCATTTCCTTATTGATAAAATGGATGAATTCTACTAGAATGATCACGGAAATCGCTTGTGGCTGACCTTTGCCCGTCTATACCATTCCACTTATCATGTTTCATTTGGCTTGAGACAGGATCTCACTGTAAAACCCAGGCTGGCCTTGAACTCATAGTGATCCTCTTGTCTCAGCCTCCTAAGTGCTGGAATTACAGAGATGTACCACCACACCCAGCTTAACAATGAAATTCATTAAAAAAAAAAAAAAAAAAAAAAAACCATCAACATCTTACTTCAGTTGTCCAAGGAAGAGAGATTATTGTATGGGATAAGGCAAAGTCTTGAAAGGCATGCAGTGTAACAGCATGGGTGACACATGCCATAGACGACCGTGTCAGGGGAAAATTCTGCATCCAGAAAGCTTCTCTAACTCCAAAGATCTGTGTTGTTTTCAGGACAAGACAGCACTGCTTTGTGTTATGATATAAGTACGAATTAACTTCTTGTATGGTAGGATTAAGGAAAAGAACTCAGCCGGGCATGGTGGCTCACGCCTGTAATCCCAGCACTCAGGAGGCTGAGGCAGGAGGATTGGTGTGAGTTCCAGACCAGCCTGGGTTACAAAAGTGAGCTCAAGGCCAGCCTCAACTGCATAGCAAAACCCTGTCTCAAAAAGACAAAAAAAAAATAAAAAAGGAAAAGAACTCACAAAAATGCTAAGACAAAATGGGCTTCTGCCTCAGAAATCACTAAAGCAAGCACGGAAAACTAGCAATGTATGGGTTACCAGCATGGTGGCACACACCTGTAGTCCCAGCACTTCGGAGGCTGAGGCAAGAGGACTGGTGTGAACTTGAGATGGGCTCAAGGCCAGCCTGAACTGTATAGCAACACCCTATCTTAAAAAAGAAAGAAAGAAAGAAAGAAAGAAAGAAAGAAAGAAGGAAAGAGAAAAAAATCTATGGGGTAACATAGGCACAAAGACATTTATTTATTTATTTATTATTTATTTATTTATTTATTTATTTATTTATTTATTTATTTCTATTTTGAGACAAGGTCTCACTATGCAGTTCAGGCTGGCCTTGAGCTCACTTTTTGTAGCCCAGGTTGCTCTTGAACTCACATCGATCCTCCTGCCTCAGCTTCCTAAGTGCTGGGACTACAGGTGTGTGCCACCATGGCCCAGCTCAAAAACTTTTAATATTCAAATGGTATATATTTGAAATTTTAGGTAGGTGTTAAATATAAATATAACAAATATAGCTTTTCTTGAAAAATTAGGTCTGGACCGCTGTGTATATAATCACTTGCCAATGATCAGCTGGACCAAGAAACCTCTGAATTCTTTAGACATCCCCAGCTGACCACAGTCTAGCACCACCACTCCCTGGTCTGTTTCATTCTTGAACACCCAGTGGTTCCTAAAGATATCTAAATTGGTGAACTCAACATCAAAAATGTCAGAAATGATCATGCAAGCAGGAATGAGGACTATCCCAGTGTTTGGAGAGCAAAGAAGGCCTCAATGTTTTCATCTCCCCACCCCCCACCTCCCCACGCCCCGCCCCCCCAACCTCCAATCCCCAGCAACCTGTACACTTCCCATCAGAGACAGAGCAGGCCTGTCAGCTTACTTCCTTTCTATGTTTTGCCTGTACTGAACTATGCGATAAGGCACATTTCTTCTTAGCTAAATTTAAACAATAGCTACCAGGTACTTGGTGTATGTGGATACCAAGAATACACTTAGAGCTCATTCCAGACCTAACTTTTAAATTAATGGGGTCTCCATTTCCTTATTGATAAAATGGATGGGTTCTACTAGAATGATCACTGAGATCACTTGTGGCTGACCTCTGCCATCTACACCATTCTGCTTACCTAGAATCCACTGTACTTAGCTTTTGGAGATGTTTAAGTTTCATCACCCCCACAAATGTTCTTCAGACTTCCTTCTTTGAATTGCTAGCTTATCACCAACACCATCCAAATTAGGATGTACTAATTCTCTATTTGTTTTGCTTTCAGTATAATGGTTTATTCACCACATTCAGACAGAAAATTCCTTTAGAGACTATAAAGTTTGATTTTCAAATCTTCCACAGCCTTTAAGACTTAGCTGCTATTCAATGATTAATTATTGAAACTGAAAATAGGTATACAATGGTAACCTTCCCAAAGAATAACTTTCATCAACTCCCTCCAAACTAATTACCTTTATGAGCAACATAATTTAATCATCTGATTCAGGCAGGGATAATAGGAATTATGCCAATGAGACAGCCACTAGGAAACTACCAGATTCCCAAATTACTTTGTACATACCCAATGGCTTTCCTCAACAATAAAAAACTTCAACAGGGGAACCAACACAAGCAAATGTTGATGCACTTCTACTATAGTTTTATTCACTGAAAGATTTGTCAGCCACTAAAATAAGGACACGAGAAAAAGTTTTCTACTATAATTAAAAAAATTACAAGCAAGAGGCCACAGTTTGGACATTTGAAAACTACAGTGAAAATCACCCTTGTTCCTCCCCATCCTTTGGATGTCATAGAAGTTCTGAGTAAGAAGAGACCAGGTTAAGATGTCATAAGGGTGGGGATGCGATTTACTTGCCTTCACTGGAAAAGTGGGATACAGGTTTTACTTGTTCTGGTCACCAAGTAAGGCATGTGTGGGAAAACTTCCCAATGGAGAAGTTTACGAACTATTACTTGGGTAAGATTTTTTTTGGTTTTGAAACATATTTCATTATGTCATACAGGCTGGCCTTGAACTCACTCTGTAGTCCAGGTTAAACTTAAACTCTTGTCAATACTTCTACCTCAGGCTTGCAAGTGGTGGGATCTCAGGCAAAGCCACCATGCCCAGCTAAGATTTTTGTTTTGGAAAGCTAAATAAATCTACATAATAAAGCCTCAATATCTCTTGCAAAGTCAAATTCTTATTCCAAGTTTTTATGGTTGCCTCAATTTTCCTATTTGATGTTTTAAGATAATTGACACTCTGTATTAACACTAATATAAACTAACATTAACAAGTTGTAAAAACTAGCCAACACTGGTGAGTTGAAATTAAGTCCATTTACAAATTACTTCCTTGTGATGAAACAATATATAAGTGTTTTCACCTAACCCATGCATTGTAGAAACACAATTTGTTCCCAAATTCACACTATACTTATACAAGGGATGAATCAAAACTAAGCATATCTGTAGAGTGGAAAAGGGATTTATTCAGGTACGGGAGGGACGTGGATCATGGAAAACTAGTACTAATCTTTATAATGCCTATAACGCCAACATTTGGGAAGTTGAGGCAGGAGGATTGTTGTGAGTTTGAGACCAGCGCAGGCTACAAAGTGAGCTTAAGGCAGCCTGAACTGCATAGTGAGACCCTG